>JANHGB010010270.1:0-13467 GCA_026283785.1 Coracopsis vasa
CCCCGTGCACCCGCCCTGCCCCTCGCCGGGGCTCCCCCCCTCCCCTTCCGCCATGGTGGATCCGGGGCCGCAGCCCTCGCGAGAGCCGCCGCCCGTCCCGCCACAGAGAGCCCGGAGCTCTCGCGAGACTGAGCACGGCCGCGACTCCCCGTCGGCTGCTCCCGGCGGAGGCCCGCTCACGCCGCTTTATACCGCGGCTGCTCCCGCCTCGGGCCGGGCACGGCCCCGCCCCGCGGCTCCGCGTATGAGGGAAGGGGCCTGCGGCTGCTCGTAAGCCCTAAGGCTTCTCTTCCCGCCCTTGGGCAAGGCGGGCAGCCCGGGGGATCCTGCTGGTGCCTCACGGCCGCTGTTGAACAGCGAGATGGCGGCAAAACGCGACGGTCGGAGCTGGATCAGAGCGTCCAGCACCGGCGGAGACACCGCTTTGCTGCGGTTCAGCCTGCCTCGAAAGCTGCCGACGTGCGCCAGCTTTAGCACATCCCAAACGCAATGTGTGCCCTGTTCCGGAGAAGCTGATGGAAGCACTAACGTGGGGTTTCGATCCGATGGGATCTCTTCAGTGCACAGCTATTAACTTGTATCGCTGTTACTTCAGTTCCTGCGTGTGTTGCTTTTGTTTCGGAGTCAACTGGATCTGTGCCCAGTGGGTAAAACGTGGTTGAGTGTGGAGACAGGCAACGGCCAAGTAACAATAAAGAGATCGTGTTCTCAAGCCATGTGTATTGCATAGCTGACCCTCGACTGTGGTCATTGCTCCTCATCTTTGGTGCTAGGATGCAGCTGAAATGCCAAAATAGCCTACACTGATCCAACAGCATCATTTGTTTGCCTGGAAGAGCAAATCTCAAACACACGTTTGCACATACCATGCACAGCATTGCTTTACAAACAGAATTCTCTTACGACTTCACTGTTAAGTCATCTTTGAGAAGTTGTTTGCCTTATCTTTGTGTTCTGTCTTGGATAAACAGTGAAAGCACAGCTAGGCCTGGGGCAGACAGACCGCAGTTTTCTGGAGGCATCATGAAACACAATCCATTCCATTTTAGACAGCTCCATGACAAATGTATGACTTTACTATGTAGCTAACTCACACCGCTGCGTTATGGGCGCTATCCATCACCTTGAGGAACTGTGAGGCAACAGTTATTACTGCTGATCACATTTAGGCTTAGCTGAGTTTCTGAGTGACAAGAGAGATCAGATCTCAAACTACTGCTGTGTTTTATATGTGGGAAACCACCAATCTCATCTGTTGAGGGTTTGCCTAGGCAGGAAGCTGCCCTATTGCCGCCTCAGTTTAAAACCCAAGCACCTTCTGGTTTGGTTTGCAATCCCTTGTACATGCTTCTGAAAATACACAGAAATTACAAGGACTCTGGTGCTTCTGTTTGCATTGTGATGGCACCATACCAAGAGCAGTGCACTAGATGGGACAGACGCAATAAAAAGTCCACTCCCCCCCATCAGCCTCCCCAAAAACCAAAATACACATATAATCACTTCAGAATTAAATGTTCTCCATTTATTGAGCATCTAGTTTCAATCAGCATTTTCTAGGCATCACAGCAGGAAAGAACTTTAGCATGACAGCTGAGCAGCCCTTCTCATTTTTACAGAGATCTTCCCTGATGCGTAAGGGGCAGCATGGAGACACATAAAAAAGGAATTAGGATGTCCATATTTGTTTGATGTTTATTAAAATTCCACGCTTTGCTTTTCCTTCTTCCCCAGTGATGCAGTGTTGTCTGGAAAGCAGGCCACAATGTGGTAGGGGGAAAAACAGCACAAAAACTCAACCATAATTACAAGCCTCCAGGGAACTACAAAGAGTATTGATGACCCAGTACACTGACAGCCTAAGTAAAGCAAAGTCAATACAAGACCTTGGTACAAGTGAAACTGAGTAGGAATGCTGGTTAACTTATCGTTCAACAAGTATTCTAGTCTTATATGTACATACAACATCTCTTCAGTGGTGTTCCTAACTTGAGGCTAAACAGAAACTTCTGGTTGCATCAGTGACCATCACAGCCAGATGCCTTTTACATGTGGGGCAAGAGCAAACAAAAAGCCAACTGCACTCACAGATAGGTCAAACAGGCCCTTTCCCTGATAGAGGCTTTCTATAACTTGGGTGTTTAGCACCAGACTCTCAGCTGCCTCCTTCCTTAAATCATCCGGCATCAGCCATAGCTGCAGCTTGTACATCTTAACAGTATCCCACAGAAACATTCCTTCCTTTGGAGTATCTGGGTCATGGGAATCACAAACCATCTGGGCAAGAAATGAGAAAAATGCAGCTTTAAACTATTTGGTGAAGTTTACAGATGAGCCCGTTGTGATACTCAGGAAGACAAAACAGAGAACACTATTGAACTTGCTGAGAGCAGCAAGTTCCAGTTACCTTGAATTGCTGCCAGCTCTCTAGCTACACTGTGGAAAGGGAAAAGGAAGGGCAGCCCCGGTGGGAAGAAGTCCACTGCTAGGTTTAGGAAGAGAAGAGTAGCTTCTTCCCAGTGTTTTGTTTAGGGAAAGAATGGCACCGTGCCAGTGGAATTCTACACAGTCCCAACTCTTAGATAAGTGAAGAAGGGGGAGCCAGCTGGTGGGAAAGAAGCATCCTCCCAAGCAGTTTCAGACAAGCACTCCAGCAGGGACTAACACCAGCTATTGTGTCTGGGCACTAACAGCGCTGAAGTACTGCACACAGCTGCCTGCCTACATGAGTAGGCTATCCAACTAAAAGCTAATTTAACTAAGGATTTCTCAAGATAATTAGTTACCTATACATAAATGTGAACATTAAACACATCTATGTTTATCTACACTACCTATAGGAAGAATACCTTTACTTGTAAGTCATCTCATACTTACTAAATGGCTTTTTTTTTATCCCCTATGGCTGTCTTGCCTCTAGTGACCACCATCTCCTTCCACCCCAGCCCACCCCTCAAGAAACCTGTAATACAGTACTGCGTAGAGCCTTTTAGTATTTCACATTGCACAGCAACCTGAAATGAAGTCCAACCAGCTCACAAATTAGCGCTGAAGGCTTCTTACAAGAAGACTGTAACACTGTAACTCTTGTCTTATTAGTGGGTTATTCAGTGCTGTTAAAAGCTGTAGTAAACCTGTGTCAGAGCAGAGAACAGTCAAGTAGTTGCAAGTTCCTCTACAGAGTTTCTTTGGTAGAAGGTATTTCAGGTAGGCTTGGAGAACTCTTATTACCAGGTACTCTGGGATGAGTATTTGCTCACTGAGGGGTAAAATATAGTTACAATAGGAAGAAAGGTGTGACTTTTGTTTGCTTTTTAATTACTCCAAGATGAAATACAGAATGTCACATTCAAAAGTGTTTGCTGACGTTATGCTGTTGAAGATGATCAAGTAAGTTGTGCTCCCACTGCAGTTACCTTTCCTATTCAGACACTCAAGACAGCCAGTTTGACACATTGTTATTGGAAAAAATTATATTTTGGAAGAACTCACTACAGAAGGTGACAGAATTCCAAAAATCAAATTACATGAAAATATACATCGCAATTTTCTTTGTACATTAGGTGAGGAAAACTCTGAAGTAGAAGGCAAAGAATATGAAGCGCCACAGAAGAGAGAAGAGGGAAAAGGAGGGAAGCTATTTTGATACCAAACCCAGAAGTAGTTAGTTATTTGAAAAGCCTACAGATGTGCATGCTTGAACTCAACCTTGAGAAAAAACAAGCCTCCCACACGCACCTCCCGCCCCACAAACAGGCAATGAAAAAGGCAAAAAAGAAGAATTCACCCATAAAAAGCAGCTCATTCCTACCTTGGACTAACTTAGTCAACTGAACTTCCAAATAAAAGCGCTCGAGTGCCTTGGAAGTTAAAAATCCAGCAGGCTGCTCAAGGGTGCTCCATGGCCAGTTTATTGCTATACCCAAGTCAAGAAGTATGTGCAACTGGGTTTAAAAAAGGGGTAAGAAGGGGAGAAAAAAGCACCTTTGAGACTACAAAGGTCATCATAAAGATGACACAAGTAATTGATAGCAAATCCTTTCAGGGTTCAATTCGGACAATTCTCAGTTCTGATGGAGGGGAAATAAAAGTGAGCACATTTCCAAAAATAAAACCAAAAAAAGAGATACTAAACTTGAATAAGCAAGAGATTTTAATTAAGCCTCAGTGGGTCAAAGGAAAATTAAAGTGGGAGAGAAAAAAAAAAAAAACAACACAAAACCCCAACTTTATCCTAATCTGTTTTAGTCTGACATGCTTCACAAGGTGGTGTTGGTTTGTCTTTTAAACTGAGAGGAAACAATGAATAGGGAGAGAAAAACCTGCTAAAATCTTTAGAATTTACACGAATCTATTCCTAACTACAGACAGCATTATTTGGTACAATGTGTATTTGTGGATGTACATGAACAGTATATATATTATCCGGATCATGTTGTGCTATGTACACATCTTTACAATTCTTCCTGAAGGTTAAAGCAGTTCATTAGATTTCAAAATGCGTAATCATCTTGTGTTGGCACTTGTTAGGCTCTTGTCAGCATTGATAACTGGCATGTTTTATTGCAGCCCAGTTCCAGCCAGTGTTTGCCAACTTGTAACAACAGAAGTCCAGCAATAGGTGGGTAGAGTGCAGGAAAAAAAACAGTGCCATGTTTCTCAATTGGAGACCTACAAAGAAATCACAGGTATTAAAACAAAACCCCTCATCACACTCCATTATCTTAAAGATGTTTAATAGTGTTTCAGGCTCAAGGAAGATAATTACTCCTTGTTCAAGAACTTTACATACCTCTAAAGGGAAGATGCATAAATCCATAATCACCTGAGAAAGACTCTAGTTAGTTCAGCATACCGTGTATCCATGCTCAACTACCAGACTTTCAGGCTCCTCTTACTGGTGTTGCTTGTCAAGCACATGGTGTGCAAACACTTGATTATTCCCACATGAGGCTAAATGCTTGTAGATTTACCACTGAAGGCTCTGTGCATCATTTATTGTGAATGATGGATGCTGCTTCAACAGCAGAGTGCTGTACAAAATGGCACAGCAGTGCTTTATTAAGCAGTTAACATCACAGCTACCAAGTCAGACTGTACTGTTTTGAAACCAGCTATACAGCCCCTTCTCATCCAATTCATTACCCATCACTTAGAAGGAGTCACCAGGACTTAGAAAAGCTTTTGCCTTCCAAAAAAGCAACACAGCCAATTACTTCAGTATCTGTCATGCGCATTGTTTCACCATGGCCAAGTTTAACATGGCAACAGAGCTGAGGTCAGCTGAGGATACGCTGGAGCGTTACTCACAGTTACTCCCTTTCTCTAAGACAGAAAAAAACCCCTATCAGCCACATTAACAGTTCTTACACTCTAGTTACAAGCAGCTGTACAAGACACTCAGTTCTTTTGCTTCCTTTTTTGATCAATATTAAGCATTTTTCATGCTCTCTCTACACTGGAGAAATCTGTTCAATCCCAGTGTTGCTGCAGAGAAGAGATACTGCAGTACTAGTCTGTCACAGATGGAGCCTTCCCGCAACCCCCACAATTCTTACAAAAGCACAAGAAAGGAAGTATCTTCTGTATAACCCTGGTGAAGTAACACTCACTAGCAGGAGCATTTAGTAAGCTGTTCTAGTTGTTCAGACAGCACAAACCCTTTAAAATAGATGCAATGCCATCCCCCAAGTCTGTATGCTGAAGCTAACTAGCACATATGGTTTGGGGCTTCTTCAGCCAATGGGTCAGCATAGTTTATTTGCCAATCCAACCTTTAAGAAAAGGCAGCTCTAACATGAAGCTCTGTTTTACTTTGAAAAGCAGGAGTGGGAAATTATTAGCTACTTGGAAGTTTTTCCTTGGCATACCAAGGTTAAAGTGACCAAAGGCCAGGTGTTTTAAAGGACATGTTTTAATACAGAGCTTTCTACAAGAGCTTATTGTAAAGAAAAAGGTCCCATTATCATTAGGATGGGATTGCTCAAATAAGTACCTTGAGTCAGAAGCTCATTTTTAACAGGGTGGCATAAAGTACAGCTCTCAGTCACAACTCTCACGTCAGCTCTCAGGTTAAAACTTGTCCAGGCTCTCAGATATGCCACAGTTCAGTTTCAAGCATAATACAACTGTTTTTCTGAAGCTATTTCTTCACTTTCCTCAATAAAACAACTTTTTTGGGCTGCTGAAAAGAACATCACCTTTCTTGATATTACTGATGGGTAAATACCTCACCTTGATCCCTTCTGATGTGCTAGTAGATTTTCTGTTAAAATGCCCAGATACCTGAAGCAATTATTTGTGAATGTTTCCTAACAGCCTCAACAAAGTCTTGATTTAAAACCTACCATGCAACATGCCACCAACATCTTCAAGACACTCCACAAATTTATGTATGACCTTAAGATAGCAAGACAGGATGCTTTTAAGATTCAAACAAGTGTTCTTCACAATAATGAGCATGACAGAATGATTAGTCCCTTCTATTACAGCTCCAGTAATCCCTAGGCACTATTAATAAAGCAGGATGAATACTGATAAAGAGAATTTCAACTTCTGAACAGCATAAATGCAAGAGAACTAAAGAGGTTTCCTAATCTCAGCAGAAGGGGCTGTTCCTGCACCTGAAATTTCTTTTAGTCTTTATTTCATATCACATACAGCCGAAGAACTCCACTGAGACCATGTGACTGAGGAGAGAGGTTTGGGGTTTTCTTTGCCTTTGAAGGGAAAAAAAATTAGTTCAGCAACACTTAGGCAGAAAATCCTTAACTCAAGTAACTGACTTGTCTTTGAAATGTTACTTACCCTGAAAAAGTGAAGCTACTAGCTGCTGAATAAGTGTCACTCAAAAGCAGTTTCTTGGCTTTTTCTTACACAGCGGGCAACTTTTCTTTTAAATTCTCCATTTCTGTCTTCTCTCCATTCTTTCTGCAATTGAATAGACAGCTTTCAGTTGTCAGGCCTGTAACAACATACAACTTCTAGGAAGAGGCTTAGGTTTTTATATATTTTCAGCCATGGGCCATAGGCAACACCTGAATTTGCTTACAATCAGAGATAGTCACTGCAAACCTGTGTCATTCAGGATGTTTGGAAGCTTGCTCTGGGTTTCTATGCAAGCTCCCCACAAGAGAGTCAACAGGTATTTTAGGCATTCTCCAAGGCTAACCTGGTGGCTACCAGTATTTCGCAATTTCTAGGCTGAGATCTATTTACTTCAGTCTGCAAGTAACAGCAAACTCAACCTGTAGACCACAAGCTGTTGTTATGGGTTAGATAAAGTGTCTTTAATTGCAGTGATGAAAGAAGGTACATGGCTACTGTGGAGCCAGGAGTTACACTGAGATTAAGAGAGTTTCAACTCCCTCTCAATTTAGCCAGACACTCCAGGGTAGAAATACAAGAGTCACAGTACTGAGAAGAGACACAGCAGTGTCCTTAGAAAGGAAACACCTCCTAGTTAGATATGGCTGCGAGATACTGGCTCCGTGGGAAAAACCTGAATAGAATTCTCAGCACACCTCTGAGGATGCTGTCTGTGACAGGTATCTCATTTCAGAACTGCACAGATGAAGAACAAAGACAGAGATGAACAGGAAGACAGGCAAGAGGTAAGTCTGAACCCAGAGATGTGCACACTACAAGATCATGAAAACCCACAGGGAAAAGTGCAGCCAGTTTTCAGGTTTTTGGGCCAGCCTCATGACAAGCTCAGATGAAAGCACAGGAACATCATACAATGTGACTAAGGCTGATGTGTTGAGTACTGCCTTGCAGTTAGGCAAGAAGTGGTGAGAAAACATGAAGAACACCTTAGTTTATTTAGTAAGTTCTACAGTTCTTAGTTTTGGATATAAGCAATATATTCTTACTGCAGGGGTGAGCAAAAGGGTCCCCATTGTTTAACTTGAAGCAACCCAGTACACAACACCTTTTCACCCCCTACTCGGAAGGTTGTAGCACATTTGAGTGAGATAATAACTGACACATCCTAACATTCACACCCCAAGCTCACACAGCCAGTCAGCATGCTGGAAAGCCCAGCATGTCTTATCTTCCCAGTGAAAGCACAAATAAGGCCACTAATTTGTTCTTTTTCAGCAATTCATACACCAAGCATTTTGTTCCTTGGACTGCGACATGGGACAGCTCACACAACATGGCTTTGGGCCAAGAAAATCATTGAATTTGTGCCCTCCTAGTTTCAGATTCTTAGGCTTTGTTCCCATTTTTTGTATTTGTAGGTCTGTGAAGCAAGGGTTCAGAACTGAACAGCAAAGTTTCCTATTTGACAGCAATCTCTCCAAAACTCTCATTTTAGATCATCAACTGTTCTATTTGCTTCTCAATATTTGTTTATTCAGGCTCCTATCCCTCATTTTTCTCCCACTCCAAGAGACAGTACTCCAAGATGTGTAGTTCATTTTTCCGGGAAGCAGGTATATGCCCTGCTCCTATAATGCTGTGAACTATCTGTAACACCTTAATCTCTAGGCTCACCTAAAACCAGACATTAATGAAAGCAGACAAAGTATCTTTTAGTAACTGCCAAATACTGTTGCTGCAGTAAGCTTGTCCTTAGGAAACTAAATAGAAGACATCTTGACGGCAGCTCAGAATTCTTCATTACCCTGTTGAGCATGTTCTGGTTAATACAGAGGAGGCAACCTACAATCCAGAAGGAGATGCTAAGCTGCTCAAGCAGCACACTGAGTTCCAAAGTTACTTGGAACATCTAATAACACAGTCAGAAAAACAGGTCCTAGCATCCAAAACGATGCCTCAGTACTGTCTTCACTGTCTGATTTGGATTTAAGTTTTGTTCTTTCAAGCAGGGCTAGAAAATGCTGTGTTTTAAAGCAAATCTTTACCCTAAGGTTTAGGTATACAAATGCAGAGTTTTCCATCCAGTATCTCTGAGGCAAAAATCCTCACTCCTGAAGTAGCTGACAGAATGGGGCAAAGATAAAAAAAAAGCCTTGTGATACTAGGAAGGTGACAGGCATAGCTAAAAGTATAAGCTTTCTCCAGCCTTAGGTCAGTTACATTCAACATACATGAGCCTGTAAACTGAGGAATTCTAATTGTACTTTTAGCATTTCATTAATAACTTGCTCATTCCAGTGCTCTCAGGTTTGCCAGCAGAAAAAGTCTATGTTGTCCTGGGACAACACTTCCTCCAGAGCTGAAAGCCAGATGCCTGGGGAGGCTTTTCAAGTGCATTCTCAAAGCACACACATATACAGTTAATCCTGCTGCTTTAACCCAGGAAGACTGCTGTAGAGGTGGATGTAAACAATTATACTGAGGGACACCACCACACTTTCTCCTTCCATTCAAATCAATAATCTGTTAACAGGTTATATCATTTCCCAAATTAATTTTTTTTGTGCATTATACTAATAACATGTTAAAAATAAAGTTCCAGAATATGCTAACTTCTACAGCTAAAGTTAATGGCAGTGGTAACACCTATGTGTATATATATCCCCAAGATTTTATAGCTAGCTTCCTTGAATTTTTTAAGGCTGAAGGAGCTGAAGTTTATCCATTAAGCATCTCTGTACACAAGTTATTTATTATAAATAAATGTATTATTGCATAGGAGAAAAACTACTCCCTATGAAATCTGACAACATCTTTCCTTTGCCATCTCCAAGAGATTTCCCAGGTCTAACTAGTAATTGTGTTTCACAACATGACTGCTTTTCCCAACAGAAAGGTAACCTTAACATGTGCTAAGAGGTTTTTCCAGAAGTTACTGCACTGTTTGTCAAGCTAGAAGCAAAACTCCATTGCAAGTTTAGGTTTCTACACTGAAAACAATTGGCAGATCAAGGAAAAACCTTACCGCTGCATCAACATTAGCAGGAGAATCACCATTGGGATCTGCCAGCATAGAAATAACACTAATCATTATAGTTTCCACTGTGTGAATGGGAAGCCAGCGTTCCTCAGGTTTTTCATAGCCATATTTGTCTTCTCCAGGCTCATGAAGAATTGAAATGCAGACATCACCATTCTTGTCAACTACAAAACAGAACAAGGCATATTTCAGTAATGAACAACACGCTGGCATTTCTTCAGGACAGTTATGGAACTGTTAATCTTCACTCCAGCTTGTCTGGAAACATGTTAGTGAAGACACTATGAGAAAGGAAAGTTATTAACTATTACAGAACTCAATCTGTAACAAATAGGGTTTGGTGGAAGTCTGTTATTACACCTGGGCTTCTGGCAGAGAGGGCACCTGGGGAAGAAGAACTTAATTCTAACATCATACTGTGACTTTCAACGCTATTTAGAGAGGCCTCCACTAAAGCTTTTTCTGTTAAGTTCAGCAAACTAGAGAGGGACTTTTTTTCCACAGCAACAGCATCAGCTGGATATTACTGCAGTGGACTGGAATATAGTTTAAGCTGCTGGAATTAGAAACTGCCTACAAGTGTTCTGGTATTTCCAGAACTGAAACTAGCACAACATCAAAATATTCCTTCTGCCTCTTATGATGGGAGCACTGTGCTGGGCTCCTCCCAGCTTTCAACATAAACAGCTTCAATAATGACTTTAGGAAGTGAAGGATATTCCTCTTCCCCAGTAAAAATCTTCCTCCATTCTATTTTACCTTCCTATCTATTCCAGCAGTCCATAAGTGAATGAAGCATTAGGAAGAATCTTCACTGGAGGGACTGAAAGATGCTGTTATTTCCTTTCATGCTTCACCAGAGGAGGACAACCTTGGGCATTCTATACTGAACTGCCAAGTTCATCACACTAAGCTGAAATACTTGAAGGTATAACAAAAGAGGCAGCTATAGAAGGCAAACTTCTACTCAGACTAGAATTTTGCACTTAGGAAAAAAACATCAACCCTGAACAGTTACCAAGAATGCAAGAAGTTACTGACAGGAGCTTCTGAAAATGCTTCAGGAGCAGCTTCTTGGAGCAGCATTATTAAAAACTCTGTCACGGTTATTACTTCTTTATGAAGTGATGATGATGATAGCAAAGTAAATGCAGTTCCCTATTTCTAACATGAGCAGAAATGTCTCCATTTGTCTTCATCACATTTTAGTTCTTAAATGCAAAAAAGAAATTGAAACTTTGACATTTCTTACCATTCGGATGCCAGATTTCCGTGATGAATTTCATTTTTGGCGGCCTCAGTGGATAGTCTTTTGGAAAAGTAAGATGAGCCTTGAAAACACCACCTTCACTGGGGAATCAAAAATATCTTAGTAGAGTTTCTTGTAAGCTGAAGTTTGGAACTTAGTGATGCATCAAAAGCTCCAAGTTTACCCCTCACACAGCTTAACATCATGTTGGTAATTAACAGTACCAACACTGCCATATGCAATACAGAGAGTTTCTAGATTGAGAAGATCCTTTCACAAGATACTGCCACTTCCCCAACACTGTATCTCTTTTAGAACTGGGATGATGTTCCAGAGGGGAAAAAGAAAAAAAATTACCAAAAAGAAAATTAAAACCTGAAACAGAATTCACTATCTGGAATTTCAATGTACAGCAAAAAAAATATTGCCACTAACTCCCTTCTGAAGTACAGCCCAGCAAATACTTGTTTTCCTCCTTGACACACCTCAGTCCCAATGCCTTGATGTCAGTCTCCAGCAGTGAGCCTCAGTGACAAGTTACAGAAGGCTTTACAGTTGTGTCTACAGCATGGCTTTGTAAAGACTTCAATGGTACCTTGTCAACACTAAGC
This sequence comes from Coracopsis vasa, assembly GCA_026283785.1. Classification (NCBI taxonomy): domain Eukaryota; kingdom Metazoa; phylum Chordata; class Aves; order Psittaciformes; family Psittacidae; genus Coracopsis; species Coracopsis vasa. The sequence continues at coordinate 11,729 of JANHGB010010270.1, forward strand.
TAAAGGGACTCAGACATGACAGTGAAGTGCTCTAAATGAGTTACCCACTAAACTGGAAAACAATACTAAACAGGAGACATCCAGTTTTTATGTGGAGTTACAGGCCCATATTTAACTAAGGCAGCTGTTTGGTTTATTTTAAATAGCTACATTTCAATACCCAGAACAGTCCCTTTTGAAAAATGTGAAGGGCTAACATTCCATGGAAAGCCTTGCAAATGGAAAACTTGGCTAATGGAAGTACTGTAACATTTGTCCTGTTACTGTCATTGAAGGTTGTAATGAAATTTGAAATTGCAAAGGCTGAAATGACAAAAACTAGAACATAACCTCCAAAGAAGGTGGCACGAGATGTGCAATAACATAATCTACTCCTCAGTAGCCACACAGAAAAAAGAATTCGTGTAAGAAAGACAAAGTTGTTCAGTGCAGTTTTTCTCCCCTGTATTTGTAAAGGAGCCAGTATCCAAAGGCCAGAGGCTACTGAGGAAACAACACATTTTACCACCATTAACCAAAGATGTGCAATTCTAGCAAGTGTCTCAAAAAAACCCCAAACCACTCAAACCCAGAGAGCATTAGATCTAAATGACTTGGCTCTTAAAATAAAGCAGCTGAGGGTATCTAAATCTACAGCATTAATTTTCCCCAAGTTTTAGAAAAGGCAGGGAGTCTCCAAAGAAGCTTTAATCTTGGGAAGGGTTAGAATTCCAGAAACATTCACTATTCTAACAGTCATACTAGTCAAGACAAAGGAGAGTTAGATTACATTTGCTGATAGCCCCAAACCAGTTAAGTTTTCTTTCAAAGTGAAATAGTTCTTTCCCTTTGCAAAGAAGCAGATCCTCCAGCTATTGGGCTGGCATCTGGCATCCCTGTCGCCCCTCATCATCTATACATAAATACAGCTCTTCAATTGAATACACATTAGAAACCAGTTCATGAAGTACAGCTGTTAATTGACATTTGTGCCATTTTAAGCACTATTCCTGATCAAGGGGTCTCTGTCAGTAGAGTCTAAAGTCTTTTCAGGTAAACTTGGAATAAATCAAGTGGGACCAGGAATGAGACTGGTTTGAAAACTCTGAACCATCTGATTGTGTTCAATTATGTCCTATTATATGTATTTCTGTCACCATAAAACAGACCAGGGAGGAGGATGCTGTATAATACTACCTTGAAACACAGCAACTATGAAGTGGAATAGAAGACAGCTTCTTATCTAAAAAGCCTCAAAACAAGTTCACCACCTTAAGTGGGGAAAAAAAATGCTACTGCAATTTTTAAAATATAAGAGGTTCAATCTGAAGCAGTATTTCTTTACTGACAGTATTTAGAAAATGGCCATGAGAATATAATAGAGCCACTACAAGACTGTTCAAAAGAGGTCAACAGAGGTTGAAGAATTCATCTCAGGCAAGACTTGAGAGTTATAAAGTAGTGAGCTTGATGAGAAGCAAAGTAATTGAATTACTGTGTTTAAGTACTTCAGAAGTCTGCAGACAGAGGTATACAACTTCATGTTGGAACTAAAATTGACCTCAAGTAAATGCCACTAGGCTTTTTGTATCAGTAATTTACCACACTGGAACAGTGTAATGAAGGAGAATAGAGTTCATCTTCAAGAGCTACACTTTCAACTGACCTCTTCTGGACACAGAACCTTTTCCCAGGAGCTAGAGTAGATGATCGTATATAATGTCTATGATAAAGAAACTGTTCTCTCAATTAGCTAATTT
>JANHGB010010271.1:0-23808 GCA_026283785.1 Coracopsis vasa
AGAACTCATACTGGACTTTAAAGTTCCTATAACATATATAATTATAGAAATATAACTTTTCTATTGCCATTAAGGAAGAACCTTGAGAAACAAAACAAAGATCCTGCTGTCAGCAGAGAAGGTCTCTGCTGCTCTTCACTCCTTAATGCAAAGGCTGGTGTTGAAAAATGAAAACTGTAGCCTGGGGGCTGGGAACATCATCTGTCTTCATTAACCACCATCTCCAGTGTTATGGACTCAGAGATAGCCTGAGGGGAAACAAAGTGCCACAGAAAAATCTCTTCCAAATAAATCACATTTTTAAAGAAACAAGTCAAGCACTCAAACAAATGGCAGCCAGCTGCTGGTGTTAAAAAAAGAAATCCAGCCTTTACTTTATGTGTGTTCTTTTCAAAGCTTTTCAACTTGTAATGGGAAATTATTGCCATCACAAGGCAAAAGCAACCAGCAATAACAACCCTATTTGGCACTATCATACATTATATCGCAAACCAGAGTTTCTGGGGACAGGTGAATAGTTTACTGTTCTCATCCTGGACTAGCCAAAAAATTGCAGGTATAATCAATACCTGTGTGTGATGAAAGGATTTTAGTACTGTACAGGTCAGTGGCTGCTTTCTGTTGATCTATGTTCCCAGAGAATTTAAATGATGATATTTGGTTAATAATTCCTCTTATAAATAACTCCTCTTAAAAATTCTTCATATTTCAATTATAGAAAAGTTAATGAATGGATCCTTCTAGATGATTTCACAAAGTGCACTGGAACCACCATAACCTTCAAGTTTGACTTAATGTGAGATGTGAGAGGGCCTTACTGAGGTATTTTTGTCTCAAGCATATAATTTGTTTACAAACACTGATTTTTCTTCAGACTCTTCAGGTACTGATTTCCAATTAGAAGAAAAAGCTCAGAAGCTGTTAGATATGGAGAATCACCTTGCCTTCCCAAATTAGGTTCTCCAGAGGTTAACCATCTCCCCTATTAAAATACTGTCCCTGATTTGAATCCTGTGTTTATGCACATTTTCCACATATTATAGGTCTTATGGATTAGTCCCTCAGTATTCATTTTTTTATATATATACACCTATACTTAATATTTCTAACATGAATATTTCAGTGCACCTTTTATTTTTCAGAAGTGACTAAAAGCTTTTCTAACTCCTTATAATTCTCTCATTAAAACAAAAATAAAACCAATTGAGCTTTTTAGTGTATTAAAAAGAAAAAAACCCTCAAAATTGTAATAAAGTGTGTTAAAGAAGATTTAACAGAAGAATAAATACTGAAAATTTCAGGAGGCACTTCGTTGTGCATCTGTTCCTGTAAGAACATAAATAAAACCATTGTTTGTCTTAGAATGTACTCTTTTTTCCATTTTGTTTGGTGAAAACCTTTTCTACGTGATATAAACCTTGGTACAGTGACTATATTTTTGCCAGCTCAATATTAGCTATCTATCCTCATTTAGCTGCCAAATCAAATGCCAAACACTTCTGCCTACTCATGACATGAGCATCTCTCTAGGAGTCCTTCACATCAGTTCACCCATCTTTCAGCTTCCAGCTTCAAGTGACTTTGCTGTTTTCTCACTTGGAAATCACAGTAAAGACCAGAAAGGTCTCTGAGGTGGAGCTCCCCCATTTAGAGAGAGGTGTTAGCATGTTGCCCATGATGAAAAGTCATGATTCTCAGAACATGTTCTTCCCTGACATCCACCAGAAACATGACTTGTCTCTAATAACAAATGGCTGTCGTTGCATGGACTGAGAAAAGTGTGAGCTGTGCTGGGGAAAAAAGAAATGACTAATCCTTATTTTGTGGGTTTTAGCTGATGTGACAGTCACCTCCGTATGACTGTGTTTCAGTGCTCTGCACAGACACACCACCAGCTCCCACGCCCAGCCTGTGGCTGTGGAGGTGGTTGCCTACTAGCTTAAACACTTCTTGTTGCAGAATTGTCCCTCAACATTTTCTAGTCTTCAAAACAACTCCACTGCACTGCAGTTGGGCTATCATCATCTTCAGACACTCCACCCTTGCTGTACTGCTAATTTGTCAGTTCAAAGTATTTGAAACACCAAAGCCCTGCAGTTTGTTTTGCTGAATGCAATCTTGAATTTAATTTTTAAAATAATACTGGCTAACCTCCCTTAGCTTAATGAAATGGAAGCAGGATCTGACGAAAATAAAGAATTTGGCAGGAAGATGGAGGTTTTACTTTTGCCAAAGAACAGATGAGCTTCTATATCACTGGTTCTTTTGGATCATATTCCCCAAACTCCCCAGATTAAACCAGGAATCTTACAGTGTGGCATTCCAGAAGTAGGTATTGCTATAGTCTGCCAAAGACTTTTCTGAGACATGCTTTTTCTGTATGTATGCCTGCTTCTTTTGTAGCCTGTTGTTTCTAAAACCAAGGAAGCTGGTCTCAGAAGAGGTAAATTAATATCATCTGAACATAGCTTGAACAAACACAAGTTTCTGCTAAATCACATATGAGCTGCTAACTGGCACCAGCATCAGAAACAGGTTTGCCCTGGCCTGTGGCACTGCATAGAGCTATGGGGAATGCCCAAGAATAGGGTTGAGACACAAGTGATATTCACATATTTGAAAATGCCAACATTTCATATCTTAATCTAAGGTTCAGCCATACTTCATTTAAAACCTCGCTTTGCAATTTATAGCTTTTCTTCCTACATTGATATTGAAAAAAAGTTTTCTTCTTAACATCTAAACAAACAGCATTTTGTATGGATTAGCCCCAGGCTTTATGTGCGGCACTGAGGAGCCTACATCTTGTGTTACCTAGGCTCTGCTTGTTCTTCAATCACAAATTCCTGCTGCATTTATGAAAACCTGGCAGCATCATGATTTCTGTTCACAGCCAAGTTGTAGGATGGGTGCAGGACTGGCTTTATGCCAGCTAACTCCCTGGTGCTCCTTTGAGTTCTCAAGGCTTAGAAAAAAAGCCCACAGTGTGTCACAAACAATACAGCAGACATGCAACCTGTCTTTAGAGGGTTATAATTTCTCTAGAAGATACTGACAGAACTTGCTTTAACCAAGAAAGCCACTGACTTAGCAGGCTAAAAAAGACATTTAAAAGACACGATGGATGGGTGTATGCAAAAAGACATGCCTTGTATGCATTATGTCTCACTCCAAGTTCTCTGTTTCCAGAAGTTTTATTCAGTACTCTGATAAAACTTGTTTTGAAGCCTACACATCTTTTTGGTCATTACAAGTTGCTCACTGTAATGGATAAAGTCTAGGGACTCCCACTCAGACCTCTGCCCAAATTGAGGCTTAACACACTTTAAACCATGGGAATCTTGTAAAATTTGACATTGATAGAACTTTGTGCTGTGGGATGAGATACATGTCTGGAAATGTGAAGACAGAGCACCTAATGAAAACACACCAGAAACATTTAGAGAATAAATCAACTCCTGAAAAATAATGCAAACTAGATCGATGATGTGCTACTTGCTAGACCACCGCACAGTTTCTGGTTTTAGCCTGTCTAAATAAGTTGAAGTAAAGGGTAGTGTGTGAATAGATAAACAGAAAACTGAGTGTTCTGGACAGGTCTCAGTAGATCAAGTGAAAAGTGAGAATTCAGTGCAAAATGCTTTTATGCCCATTCCCTGTGCTTTAAATTAGATTGCATTTTACACTGTGGACAAAGACCAACAGTAAACCAAAGAAGTCTGACAGGCTGACTTAAGCAACAAGTTCATCAGCTTTCCAGGATGCTGTCGCTTCTCTTTTCTGGCACTACCTCCTATGGACAGAAACAAAAATATTCAGCTGACAGAGATGTAAAAACTTTGTCCTGTACTTCTTAGACACTTTGGGTGAAGCAGGAATCCTCTGAAGGAAAGTGAGGTGGGTGAGAGGAGGAGTCATCTGCAGAAGTGACAAAAGTAGAACAAAAATGACAGGAAATAAAAGTGGAAATCTGATAGCAACAGGAATACATGGTAAACTGCAGACCTGGAGTCTTTAAAAGGTTCACTGCTTTTGTCAAGCTAATGACACAATCATTTTAAATAAAACTGTTTCTGTAGATATGAAACTTGCAATTTCATTAATCAACTTACGCTTTTTGGAGATAATTTCATCTCTGTCCATATGTCTAAAACACAGTGTATTGCACTGTCCTTTGTAAGCCAAACCCACCTCATCTTATTCTTGCAGACATTTCAACTGAATTAAATGTGGAAGAAGTTGGGTAGAAACCAAACTGCATAAAAGACTCTTAGGCAAAAGAGTTTTGTTCAAAATGCTTGGAGTCAAAGTTTGTAGCTTTATTTCTACCATACTGAAATCTAAAACAACAGCCAGCCTGATTTCAGCCTCTATAAAATGATACAACAGTGACATTTAGACCTTAAATGTTGTTTATTGTCATGCACGAAGTGATTATACAGCAAATACATTGTCTTGTGGGAACTGGAAGATTTTGCTTGCCTCAGCTGCTTTTCAATTGAATTCTGTTCTTTGTAGAACAGAAAAGCCTAAAGCCAGGTTTTCTGCAATCAGGATGCTAGGTGAGGAAAGACACAATTACCTACAGGGTATACTGGAAAGCATAATATTTTATTTACAGAATGTTAACTGTGGTTGGATCAGTCATCAACAGCCACATACTCATGATTCTGCAGCTCTAAATGCAAAGTCTGGAGTGACATTTGTGAAATTAAAAGTTTTCCCTGAACTATGCAGCAAGGTTCTAAGAATCAGTTGTACAAATGCTTTGAAAATGTGAAGAAATAACTGATGCTGGTGAAGAGGAAGGCAACAAAAGGAGAACAAAGACAAACTATCAAGTCAGAAGGGCAGACTAGGAAAACATTCTTTGTCTAAATGGAGATGAAAGAGCACAAAACCGGTCCTAATAAGGGGTAATTTTTTTATATAATTTCTTGCTGCTCAGTAGAAGACAGATTCTTGTAGGATGAAATGGCAACTGATAAGCACACAGAAATTAGGCATCTATGAAAGTTCATAATTAGTAGGTCCTACTCTATAAGATTAGTTTTGAAATGAAAGTCAGTCATCCACTGCATTCTAGAATTGGTTGAAGTGACCCATTTCACAACTAGAATTGGACAGGTTAATTGTAGTAAATATTAGTTTAATTCATTCTTTTAAATTAATTTCATAGATGAATTAATTGAACTTACATCTAAGCTATACAAATTTGCTCATTTAAATTATTAGCAAATAGTTTATGTACCATAATTACACTGAATAAAAGGTAAATGTTTAAGTTCATCATCTAGACACCTTAGACATATTAACTGTGTAAACAGAATGACACAAATGTACTCTAATTCTGTTGGAAGTGGCCTTCTCCTAAAATAACTAGAGAGGAAGCTTATGTTCCTTTCTAATTGAGATGATTAAACAAATGAATTCTGCCTTAAGTCACTCCCTCCATGAATGAAGATGGAAAAAATGAGAGCCTTTCTCTTTGGGAGGTCTAGCAAGTTATGAGGCCTAAAACTTTGTATGAACACACATTAAGGAAATGCATAGAAGATGTACCACACCCCTGTTCAGCACTAGAAAAATTATACTTCATTACTATCCTTTACTGCATTTTTGAGTTGGATTGGGAAGAACATATCACCACTTCTCAAAGACCCAGAGCAACGGCTGCTGAAAAGCCATGTGCTTTTGGAATTGTGCAATCTGCCTAAATTTGGTTTAGTCCTTCCTTCACCTTGTCCTCTGAATTATTTCTTTGCATATTAGACCATTACAGAGCCAACCAGATCCTCAATACACTGCAGTAGCTCACTAAATTCTCTGGATTTCAAAGAAAAGTGAAAATAGAATCGGGCCTACTGTGTCTTAGCTGAAAATCACCAGCTGTCTTCAAACTCTGATGTTAGCAACATATGCCATTTTTATTTATCACAGCCACCCTTCTGGAATATGCAAGAACCAAACATATGTACACATTTTGGCCAGGGAGATAAAAACAGCCATGGAAAAAGTTAGCGAACAGGGTTGTCTTCTGTTAAATCTGCTTCTTACCTTGCACAGCTCTCACTATGTAAATTAGATAGTGATTATCTAAATAATTATATACATCACAGGATTTCAAAAGGGGAGGAGAATCTCAATATAAAGCCATACACACTTCTTTTGACAGCCTTCAGCACAGAGCTATCAGGTATGAGCAGCTTTCTGCTGATGTCCATCTGTTAAAATAGCCCCTCAGAGATTATCACAGCTGGATGTGAAACAGCAGTTCCCAGTGAGCTCTTATTTACACCTATGATTGAAGTGCCCAGCAGTAACACTCTGATAGAAAACTGCTTTTGCCATAACTGCCACCTCTTTCTTTGCCAAGTTCAGTTGCATGGATTCAAACAATCCCTAAAACTTAACATACTCCTTTTCTACAAAATATTCAAGTCTTCAGTAACAGCTCATAGAAATCACTTAATGATAATGCATTAGATTAAAATAAATAGTCATTGTAACAAGCTGTGATTATTTAAAATTTGTTTCAAGGTGACTTTGCTCTATATTAGAAAGAAAACAAAGAAATAGAATAAAAGCCTAACAGTCTTTTCCTATCAACCTGCTACAGGCTGCTGTACCCAGACAGCCCATTCTTTTATTGGCAACAGCTCGAATTAAAACATGTTCATCTGTTTGTTGAGAACATTTTGTCAGCTTAGATTAAGATTCTGTTTTGTCATTCTTACCCAGACCAGTGAGTAGAGGCATGCATTCAGCTGAAGAGGTGAACAAGGATTGGGATCTACAGCACTGGAATGTATAAGACTTTATTATAAGCCAAATATTGAATTTAGCTCAGCCATTTTTTCATTGTCTAAATGCTCACTGCATACAGATTTGACTTTGCCAAAAGAGTAGCTTTGCACTTAAGTTACTGCATACTAATGTAGTCAGAAAGAGGATGCATTTGTGATCAGCTTAGTATGTCACCAAGAAACTGAGAAACCCACTCAAAGAAAAACTGCACCAGCTTTTGCTCACACCTGAAGAGCATTTAAACACTTTTTTCCAGGTATCCAAGTATGGATTTCACTCTAAAATAATTTGCAGAAGAAATCTGGATTTTTCTCCAAAATATTCCAAACAAAGTTCTTTCAGATAAGTAGGTAACAAAGCTTTTCAGTTACGTGCTGAGATCATTCAAAATCAGAAACCCGGATTAACAAATGCAGGGAAATCTCCCTGTATCTCCCCTTTCCAAATTTTTTTTCTTTTTTTTCCCCTTTTTTTCTCTTTTTCTGTTAGCTCCATTAGGAGGAGCTCTTGCAGTATTTGGCCTAGATGGGACTCTGGTTTATCTAGTAACATTCAAACTAATCATTACCCAGTAAAAAGGGACATACTCAGTTTTAAAAGTCAGAGTGAATACATTTCAAGAAGCGTAACTTCAATCATACAGCTTTCAGTAATATTGGCCACAGACAATAGTTTAACCACTAAAAAGAAAAACCCACTACAACAAATAGTACTGCTAATATTTTTACATTTCAGGGCATATGCACAACTTCAGACATTTCCACAACTTGAAGAATGCCTTAAAGAAGCATCACATACTTATGTTGGGAACATAAGAAAATGCTAAATCATGAAATATAGGCAGGGTCACTCATATGCCATATCCTTACAGAATTCATCCAGCTCATACCAAAGAAAGCACAGGAATCTAAGTGCAAAGACTAATTCCTGCACACACTAACCATAGCACATGGAGTCACTATGCAATGGAGGTAGTGATGAGAAAACATTTGATACCATAACAGATAGTTTCAGTACTACTGACTTCAATAGGCTTAAATTATTAATGAGTACTGTTACCCAGCATATCTTCTACGTATTTGACTGACACAAAACCTGACACTTCATGAAGAAGGAAACCCCTCCCTCTCCCCAGCAAAAAATATTAAGCTTCTAAGTACTTACTGCAAGTTGCTTCAGATGCACAACTGCGTGTAAATCAAAAGACTAAAGCTGGAAGCTCAAGTTCCTTTTAACAGTCAACTGAGAGATATGTAACAGTCAAAGTACATACTTTGGTGCTAAAAAAGGACTTTAAATACCTAAGGAGGGAAGCATGAACCTCCTTTGGAGTTCAAACTACAAAATTTCTAGATGCAGCAAGAGCTACTTAAAGATAAATTTGATTCAATGTTTTAAAAATATTTTTCATAAATATTTCAGCCTTGGCAGTGGTTATGTTCAGTGACATACTTTTTTCCATGGTGATTCTTTTTAGGTAAACTCCACTTGATAGCCACGCACCATTAGCTTTTCAGTAAAACAACATTCACTATACTGGTTGGAGAAAAACAGGATACAGCATCTCATAAATCTGTCCAGTCAGATGAAAATACCTAAGAAGGTGACATTTCAGCTAGTGCTTGAGTTTTCAAAGTTTCTTATTTGAAGAAGCTTACATTTTAGGTTTGTCAGAATAAGGATCAATAGTAAGGAAGAAGAGTGTGAAAAAACATTTTTTAGCACTTGAAGCTGTTATGTAAATTTAACTTCCTGAGGGTTTTTTCTTACTTTTTCCTTTTTTAAAAAAGCTGATACTGCTTCCAAGTCTGTAAAAAATTCTCAAGGCAATAGATAGTCTAGTTTCAGTCTCAGGATCAGGGTTCTCCTTTCGCGTCATGAATACTGAAACATAAACCTGAGCTAGATTAACAGAATGTAAAATAAGTGGAAAAAACTGCAGAAGAAATTCAATTTAGCAGTTCAGTACCCTTAATGTGTGTGCTTTTCATAAGTAATACCTGATTCATTTGCACAACCTAGCTTTTTTTTTTAATCGTAACTCTAGAGGAAAAGCTGGAAAGGTATAATTTCAGAAAGGACGGACTGAAAGGTTATGAATGGACAAATACCTAATAGGTTACACAGCCTAGGTATATTCTTCCTAGAAATTATTGGTTTACACATTGTGCAATACCATCTTGGAGCATAGAAATCGTTCTTGGAGTGCAATACAGCAAGGTCTACTGTCTGCTATTCTTGCCAACAGCCCTTGCATACCACCTCAAATGATACCTTACACTGTTCCTGGGAAATATCTACAGGCCAAGATGGAGAAGGGAAAATTAGATCAAGTACCTGCTAGCACTTTTCATCCTCTTCAGCTCCTGCCATTTGTTGTGTTTTACTAAGCCTGCAGAGATTTCACAGATTTCATTGATTTAATCAAAAAAGGAACGTGATGGAGGGCAAAACTCATAGAATAATAGAATCATGTCAACACCTTCTCCTGATCTCTGATTATGGTTTTTGTTTTTTCCTGATCAATGTATGGATATATGGTAAATAAATTGTGGATTTTTTTTTAAATATACATACTTTTTAAAAAGACATTTTGAACACATTTCTTCCTCTTCTACAGACTAAAGGGGAAGTGACATTTACAGCAAGGAAATTCTAGAAAACAAAGTCTGCAACAGTGAAGGTCTAATTTCAAAGGCAAGAACGATCATATTTTATTTTAGAAATACCTATAAACAGTCCTGTAGAAAACATATGAAATGTTTTAAAACCCATAAAACTAAATCCTTTTTAAAAAGTGTCACCTATTTGCTAGCAAGGACAAATAATTAAATTCTAGCCCTTCTACTTAATTCATTTACTCTTATTGGTTCATAGCAAATTTCTATTGAAATTTTAGCATAAGTTTTTGTTGTCTAGCATATATAAATAACAACAATATAATCACTTTCAGATGTCCCATTCATTTTAAAAATTCCAAATGCATTGGCTAGACATAAATTACGCATGTAATTCAATAATCTGAACATTTCTTGCATGACAAGTTATGAAGAATGGGACTTGCCTAGGTACTATTTTTCTCAACTCAGTACTATTCCTTTGAAAATCCAGGGTTATTTTATGCTTGATAATATTTTTCAGAGCCACCATTTTCATTAATTAAATAACTGTTCCACAAAGACAAGTCTAATGAGGGATTGTATCTTGTGAGACATGTTAAAAGAATAGCTCCGTCAGCTCTGTAATCAAGGCTCTTCTCTAATTAGTTTTATATATAGCGTATGTTGTGCCACTGTCAAACATCAAGTCCTATGGAAGTAAAAAGTCCAGTCATAGAATTACTAGAATAATTATTATGTTTTGATTTATCAAAACACCTCCAAAATGAAGAGGACAGTGATACACTGCTGCTTCTTGATAATTCAAAACTTTTGACAGAGAATGATGAAGTGTAATAGAACCTCCAAAGAGGCTTAGAATAAAACAGTTTAGCAACTTACTGGAAGCAAAGGTGAAGACAGTTACAGATGATGTTTTAAAACTTAATTCAGAATAAGTTCACATAACAGTGCTTCATATTTCATAGGTTCTGAATCTGAGATGCTTGAAGACAAACAGTGGGATAATATTACTCTGCAAGTTCATCAGTAGTCACATCATTTTAGGAAACAACCTTTGTATTCTTGTTCACCATTTTGTGAAGTAAATCAAGGATATTTAGCCACAACATTTTTCTCTACAGTAGTTTTCATATTTTAGACTTGATTTGGTAAAATTTAGAAGTGAACATTTGACAGATAAATCTGTCTCCAAGTGTGAAAGAATTTGAAAAATCATGCAAATATGAAAATGGGAGTTTAGACAGAGTTGTGAGATCCCCAAAACAGTCTGCCAGAAGAAGTAATTGTGCAAATAAGATCACACCCAACAAAATACCAGGAAGGTGGCAGTGGAAAGAAAGGTGTTTGTTTTGGATTAAAATCATGGTATTTATTGCTGAAAGATTCTCCCCAGAGACAATGACAGAGTATAATTGAGCATCTGCTTGTTCAAACATGTAGATTAGAGGTTGACATCATGGTGCAGGTTGTGGAGACTGATCTCTTAGTTCTCACTGATGGATTATGAAAAAGGTGACTGTGAAGTGAAAATTGAGACAAGTAGGTTGTGCTCAGTAAATCAGGGAAGCAAAAGCAGATCAAGAAAGGGACAAGATAACAAAAGCAATTTGTGAGGCAAAAGACTTCACAGTGATGTTCTGGATAACTCAACTAAGTGCTTTAGGCCAAAGAAAAAGTGGATTACAGCAACCAGGTAACAGAGGAAGAGAGTGAAGAGCCTTACTGACTGTGTAGGTAAGAAAAGCTCATCTTACAGATCTTTGCTCACAATAACCTACATGTGAAGGCCTTGATACAATTCTGAACAAAGAAGTGATGCACAGGAGCCAAATGAAAGAGCTGTAGTCTTTGAGAAAGGAGAGAACAAAAGGGAAAACAGGTATGTTTGTTTAAATCAGAGACAAAGTCATCTGTGAGGACAAGTCAGAAAAACGTCATGATTTTACATTGAGCAGGTGGAATCATGTCGCACTGTCATTCTAAAGGTGGGCTGAAACATTTGTGCTTGCAAATAAGAACCTCCAGAAATATGGCGTGAGGCTAGAAAAACAAAATAGCAGAAGTCTGGGGAAATATAAAAAGGGCGCTAAATAAATGAGTAACAGCAGATTAAAACTCAAGAGAAGATGACAGTGACACATAGGATGATAAAATCTTATTACAAGGAAATACAGAAATAAATAAATAAATAAAATGTTTTGCTCTGTCACATTCCTATACTACTCTACTAGCAGGTTTACTTATTCTGACTGTAAGAGAAGTAGCTTCCTATCAACTGGCTTAATTTTTTCATGCTCTTTTTAATTATTACTGAATAATATTAATTCCCAACCAGATCATCTAATTTCTGCAAAAAACTATTTAAAGGCTTTGAAGTTCTTTTGTGATAGCAAACATGTTATGCTTTATAGTGAATAGCAATGTAAAATGTATTGTAAATCCCTGTATGTACATTGGCAGTATCAGAATTTCTTCTAGTAATGTATGTATGAGCTACTTACACCTATGCAAGGTAAGCAGACTTGCTCATGAAAACTTCGAATTTATTATTTCAAAACATTTCATTAATCCTAAAAAATTACAAGAAATATCTGCCTGATTATTCCATCAAGTGTTTAAGTGCAAGAGAAGGGATGTTGCCCAAGAGACATTTAATTGCAAATGAAACAGTAAGGGCTTAAAGCGGTAGGCCAGACACCCAAGAATAAAACCAAATCTCTTCATCCAAATGGATATTCACAAAGGTTATTAACATATACTCATAATTTGGGGATTTTACATTCCTAAAAAATCTGCAAAACCATCCCATATTGCTACCTTAGTATTTGGTAGAAGCCTTTCCAAAACACTGTTAGTGCTGTAGGCCCAAAATATCCCAGATAAAATTTCCTTCATTAATTTAGTAGGTGATTCCAGCAGGCCAAAATCACATTAGTGGAAAGAGATGATTAGTGAAATTAAATGAAGATTGAAGAACTTTTTTTCATGAATGTCTGTTTGAACATTTGATCCCTTGAACAATATTTTGTTAAAATAAAAGAGAAACCAGTAACACTCCAAGAACAGCTTATAAATGATTGAATCTCACTATAGAAAAAATCTGGAAAGGCTTAAATATAAATATCTAAGACTAAACAAAAACATAGAACCTTTTAGAAGTCCCATTTGTTATAATATTAGAGCTGAACTCTTTCTTGAAAATAAATGTAGACTTCTTCAGACATTGAGATTTTTCTGTAAATACAATGTTAACTTTCCTAGCACCTAGATGTACTCCTTCATAAATCTAAAGGAGATAAATGGGATCAGACTGGATTCAGCTGATAAGTTGCTTTTTCAATGGTCACTATGATCACTAAGTACAACTGATAGATCAGTATGTGACCCTGGTGGCAACATGTAATGTTTTAGAAAGAGTAATTCGATGATACTGGCTAGCTTGTACACGCACTACATTTAAAACAGCAATAACAGGAAATGGGTTGGTCTCTTATAGAAATCTTACTTCAGAGTACAATAATGACCATATGCATACAGAGAAAGAACGTACAAAGCAAAGAACAATCACAGGCACAAATTAAAGGAAAATAGGCACAGCTTTACACATTTTGAAGACAACCATGATCAAAATATATATGGGATCAAAGCACCCAATATTTATTTTTTCCAAGCCTGCATATAGGCACATAATTTACAAATTTCAGAAAAAGAATATCTATATATCTATAAGGTAGATTTTATAAGTTTTCTAATTTTTTTTTCCCCTCAGATTCTCTTTAAATCGATGGCCAATTTAACATGTGACTTGGCAAGCCAGTGGGATCCAGAATTTCCTTCACATTCAATATATTTAATTATTGTAACATGGCTGGGTAATGCTGGTGTTGTACTGCCTTATAACAACTTTAAAGATGTAAATATTCTTTTTCATCAGGCCTCAGAAAATCCTGATAAGATGGATACTATCATGACCACTTTTCAGATGACTAAACTAAAGGTGAAGCAGTTCATTGTTTCATTAAAGCTAAGCAATGAGTTTAAATTGAAGCTAAACCTGATCTCAGTTACCTGAATCCCACACCTCCACTGCCAACCACCCTTCCAAGAAATACATAGCAATAATGGAGTTCAACATTTCTTGTAGTGCTGTTTCATACATTTGATTACAACCACATAAATTTCTTTTAAGCATCCTACTTAAGAGTTTGTGCAATGAAAAGGTTAGACCTTTAAATGTATCTTCGTGAGATACCTACTCTCAATTAAGTTATACTTAAAAGTGACTGCAAAAATAGGAATGGGAACAGGAAGGGGGTTGATTTAAATAAAGTTTCATCCATGGTGTTTACATCAAGAGTGACAGCAAAATTACTGAGCAACATCAACATTCATTCATTTGGACAGCTTCAGGGTAGTCAGTATAACAGAAGCAGTGCTCGTGCTAGACACTAGACAGTTTGTATACAGACATTGGAGTTCAAGTGATTCCTAAAGCAACAGCAGACCTGGGTTTTTTTCTGCAATTATTTTTTTTCAAGTAGAGGAAAATGGATTTGTGCTATAATACATTTTACAAGAGTCTGGAAAGGCTGATAGAACTACAAATCACTGTTCTATGGTCATAATATATTTCAAACAAACCATGGTAAATGAATCACAAAACTCAGAAGTAAAAATTCCCCCCCCCTTTTTTTGTTAAATTGTACAGCTGAATCCTTGAAGCAATACAGACACCCTAGCATGGCCCCATGATGAGCTGTTTGGTCACTGCATCATTTTTACTTGCTCTTTTTAAGTTCTCTCAATGAGTGTAAATTAGTGGTCACAACAAGGAATGCTTTAACTATTACTGTAACTTTAACAAACAGCAAAGAGTGAGACTTTTTAGTAGGTCTAAATAGTGCCACTTCCTTGCTATGGATAAAAGGAGTACCCTCATTTGGCCTGCATTTCACAAGAACAAAGAACACTATGTGTCCTGATATTCTCTGCCTCCATATCATATCTAAGGAGCAAAAGAATTCATAGTAGATTAGATACAGTAGAGAAAACTAAATTGATTAGAGATGTTTGAAAGAGAGTATTTATGAAATTTTTCAGGGCTTTTCAGTAGATGAAGCAAAGCTGTGTTAGCTTTCATATCTGATTAAGTTTCACCATAAAAACATATAAAACAAACCAAGGTAACAAGCACAGATTTAACACTGAAAATATGTAATGAAGTTATTTGATTTTTAACATGTAAGAATGTCCTTCTGACTTCTATTTAATGAGGTTTTTTTCCCCTGTAAAAACTTCAAGAAAATAATTTTACCATAATTTAGCATTGATCATACACTTTTACTGCTCAAAACAGCCAGTTTTAACTACTTTCTGCAGACTATGTAAATTTTCCAAAAAAAACCCTTTTTCCACAAATCATAGAGAGACAAAACACTCATGAGACCAGTTTTAAGAGCTGCA
Organism: Coracopsis vasa; assembly: GCA_026283785.1. Lineage (NCBI taxonomy): Eukaryota > Metazoa > Chordata > Aves > Psittaciformes > Psittacidae > Coracopsis > Coracopsis vasa. Next base: position 14,892 of record JANHGB010010271.1, read on the forward strand.
GTCAAACCTTTCATATACCACAGAACTAATTGGTTTAAACCACCTGTATTAGGTTTTTCAAGTAATACCTGAACTAAAATGTCAATATGTCTTTTGAACATGTGTACTTTTTAACATGCAAATCTGCTGCTATTTGATAATGACTGTTTTTTTCTGCTCAATAGTGAGGCTACTGTTCACATAAGTAGCCCTAGGTAGCCTCAGGTCCATAGGAACATTAATTCTGATGCCAGTTTTGTGAGAGATACGCTACTACCGAACCTTCTTTCATTAAGATTTCGCAGTAAACTAGGTGGTTATCTTCAGAAAGAAAATTAAAGGCACATTTTCAAGAAATAAGTGAAGATTAAAACATCACTTTCTAAATAAACCAATTAAGATCAGAACTATTAGCTGCACTCTGTACGATGGGAGAGAACAGACCTGTATGCTACCTAACGGTTAACAAAATGTAAGTACAATATATCAACAAAAACTGTAGGCTACTATAGTTTTTCCATTACACTGCCACCAACAAATATCATAGAATAACTACTGAAATTTGAACACTTACCTCCTTTTAACAGCCTCTAGACAAGTTCCCCAAAGTCCCACATTGCACTCATAGCACCTACCTCTCTCCTCTTAGCAGTACAACCCTGATGTTCATTTACTAACCAGTTTGTTCTGGTACCAGTCTTTTATGAACTCTGATAGTTTACCAAAGCGTCTATACCTGAACGCACTCTGCTTTCCACTGAGGATACCATCAACCAGCTGCAGACATGATCTCCTGATTAGAGACTGCTACTTAGAAGACAGACTCTGCATTTCCACAAATATTTCTATAAACCATAACCCTACAGAAATTAGATGCATTGCAAATGACCAGAGTCTGGATTTCAAAGGTATTTTGGAATCTGAACATAGATATATATTTAGTTCGCTTTCCAAAGTGCTTCCTGCCACCTGCTGCATTGTCAACTAAGTCATCAGCAAAGTCAAGAACTGATGTGTAGCCAAATGCAAACAATTAATACTAACGAAAGATCCTTTTCAAGACCCTAGAAAAAAAAAAATCTCATATTTATTTCATATTGACCTTATAATTCAATGAGAATGAGCTGATACTCTACGACCTGAGCAAATAAAATTCAAGAGACAATGAAAGTAAAGCAGTAGTTACAGCATAGGTGAAAAGGTGACAATTTCTCCACTTTTAATGAATTCTATTCCTCTTCTCCATGTTTGAATCTGAACATGCCTATCCTCTCTAGTGATTAAAAAGAATTTCAGTTGCTCAAATTCAGGACAGTCTTAAGTGTAGAAAAAAGAAACCTACTGATTTCACCAGTTTCCTTTGCTTTTAGCACTTTAGCATTTGTCTCACAGTAACTTTTCAGGGTGAAAAGCACATGAAGAAAGGTCATATTACCCACTGCCAAACTCAAAATCTCTCTTGTCTATCTTTTAAGAGAGAATCAGATGAGATGGCTGCTATTAACTTTGTCAGCATCAGCAGACTTACGGCACATGGTTGTAAACTTTCAGAGCTAATCTCACAAGTTAAGCTTTCCATAGTTGATAGAACATAACCAGCAATCTGAGGACAGAGTTTGTTCTGGTATTAACGGAATACCATCACCAATGTTTCTTTACTGTTTACATATTACCACCAAATAAATCAATAAATAGCAAATGTAAATAGACTAAAACCTGTGTACTTCTGAAGTGAATTAACAAATGGCTTCTTGGGAAATGTGATAAGGGCAAATCCTGATATAACTAAAAGCAAATATTCCAACTTGGCATAGAATTGTTCCTAAATTTTATTTCAGCAGGTGAGGGCAAATCAAAAGTGGAAGGCTTTTAAAATTTATTCTCAGCACAACCGATCCAGTGTTGTGCCTCCTCATTTGTGGTATTTCTACTACAAGCCTTTCAATGAACTTAGGTGCAGAAGAGAGACCACTCTGAGAAGAAATCTATGCCCAACATATCTGTGTCCAGAATAAGGTTTCTCTCTCCCATGTGACTAGTACAGAAATAATAGGTAAACAACACATTTGTCCTCTGCTGTTCACAACTCGAACTGGCCATGAATTGTAATTGAAGACTTCAAACAATAAATTTTCAAGACAAAATATTTTTTACTGCAATACTTAATCATTTATCCCTCCTTGAATTTCTTTATTAATAAGCATTATCTCTTAAATCAAATCCTTAACCATACAAACACATTTCTCAAATGCTTCTCAGCCTTATTATACTTTTTCAACCTTTGGATCATTTCCTTGATAAGTGGCAGATAAAGTATTTTTCCTCCCAAGTCTTTTGATTAAGTTCAGTGAATAATCTTATCCAAAGTATCCTTGAGGAGCACTTAGACAAGTTATCTTATAAATATTCAATATTCAGTTACACATACTTGTAACTTTCGGTCTATGTATTATAAGATTTATCTGGAAGAGATAAGAAAAATTCCAAAGCACAAGCAGTCACTGGCCAAAAGCAATTCATCAGAAAATGACCTTTAATATCTAGTGATAATCCCCTCCAAAGGAAGCTAAACTTCAATTTAAAAGTTAAAGAAAAATGGATTAAAACTCAAAGAATTGTCTCATTGCATGCATGGCTTTAATCTACCAAGAACAAGTTTTGCCAAAAGAATGAATGAATCAGGCAGACACAGAAATCAAAATAATCTTTTGGATGTCTATTATTTAATAGTGTGGAATGTTCTCTTCTCAAGGTCACCTAACTGTTGTATATCATCACTGAAGGAGAGCATTAATTAAAATCACTGATGATGAATACTGCATCTTTAGATGTTAATAAATGAAACTAAATGCTTGTTAGATTTTCCAGAAGTCAATCAGAGCTTTAAATTAAATATCACACTGAATACCCCAAACTGGCACACAGTGCTTTACTAAGACAAGTACCAGAATAAAAATTCAACAGAATTGTAGCTTAATACATCATTCTGAGCAGAATTTTTTTACTCATTTTTCTCTCTTAATCTGGATAACTCTATTGCAATTTTTTTCCTTTTATATGATCAATTCCTCAGCATTATCAGTGTTTCCCATTAACCACATATCTAATGTACAGTATGTCCCTGTTACCCTTGGGCACAATGCTGTCATGTGGGTGTGATATGGAACACCATACAGTTTCCAGTTATGCCCCTGCCCTTAGGAAAATAAATCTTAGAGCCAGAATATTTTTTTCCTCTTATCTCTTTTTATTAGAGTCAAGGTTGTAGGATTCTTCTAGTTACTCATATTTTTTTGCTAAGATATGAGACATTCAATGGAGTTCATTTAATTCAACTATTCCATTTTTCATTCAGTATGATATGTGATAAGTGCAAGACTGAATTTTCTAGAGCATAAGCAGGTTTATTGCACTTACTGCCATATACGCAAGCCCAACAACACTACTAGGGAATGACAACTATGCTGAACTAAGCAACATGCTCTAGCACAAATAAAACCACCAGACACGAATACTACAAAGATTTAGAGGGTGCATCTGCTGCCACTAGTAAAATGTAGCATCTTTCTGTCATGCTAAGAATGCTTTACTCCAGTTTTGCTTTTTAGACTTCAGCAGTTGGGTTATTAGTTTATGCCTTGAGGATCCTGGCTTCAATTACCTTCTCTGCTGTTGACATCCTGGTGACTGAAGGTAAAACATTGGCCCCAAATATGCTGTATTAGTCTGTTGTCTAGCTGCTATTGCTTTCACCATACGAACAGACTGTTAGATGTTTGTAGCATTGTAAATATCAAGCTAAGCTTAAAAATATCCTGGTTTTCCTGTGACAGACAGTGCATCCCATTTGCACCTAAAATTTATTACAGTACTGAAGCCTCAGTGAATGTTGCAGGTAGCTACTTTCCTAATTTTTTATTTTTCCTATGTTATATTACGTTAGTACCTGGGACCTAAAGTAAAACCCTAATCCCAAATCCAAGGCAGGGAAAGAGCATAACAAAAGACAGATTCTGCCTTAAAAGGAAGATACCGTGCCCTGAAATGCCTTTACTAAGCTTTAAGAGCTTTAAGTGCCTCAAGTTCTTAGATTTCCTAAGTAACTTCCAGTGCATCACTTTGTTCACTGAGGTTATTATGCAATGAAATAAAAATAGGGTCTATTTCTAATTTCCCTTCCTCCCCAGCCCTGAATATTGACTGGCTCTAAATCATTCAAGCTCACCTTCTTCATTAATGTGCCTTATCTCTTTGCTATTCATCCTCCCTTATTACATTGTTAGTTGCTATTTTTTTTTGTTTTATCCTGATGGTATCATTTTAGTCTTTTACTTTCTTCCCCCTCTTCTTCAATTTAATGAGAAAAAGAAATACCATTTACCTAGTGATATCAAAGAACAGTTAAGAGAAATTACCTACAATTTAAAGAACAAAGTAATTAATTATACAACTCTACATTTGCCTTCTTTATGCATCACCTCCCAAGTTCAAGCAAGACTGAATGAGTGCAGTACAGCTGGGCAAGTATTCAGGCAAGAAGGACATCACCGAGAGAGAGAACAGCTGTATAGGATATGATGAAATTACACTTTCTGTGGGCTGCACATTTTTCAGAGCATTGTGAAAATCTTTTCTATTTCTGTTTCAAAACCCCTAGTTAAAGAAAATCTCAGCTAGAAAATCTCACTAATCATTATTGTAGAGTGGGATTTTTAAGAAACTCACTCTGAAGCAATCAAAGTTAATGAGTTTTACAAGTTCCTTCCATACCTGCGCTCAGTTCTTAGAAGTTTATCCCTAGTTCAGCAGTTTTGTTTTCAGCTACATAAAATTTCCAAACTGCCACCTTTTATTACACCACTGTATTGGACCTCTCGTGTCCTTGCCTATTAGAAGTGCTGCTGGGCCCATACTTCTTAGAAATAATGTTTTCAAGAACAAGGGTTGAGAAATTAAAAAAAAAAAAAAAAGAAAAGGGGAAGCTAAAGGGAGGCAAAAATAAGGTAAATTATCAAATAGGGTTTCTTTATTCCTTCCAGCCTTCACATAGTCACCTGAAACAGTGTTAGGGATACTGTAACTGTCCTTGCACAGAAGCATGTTTACTCTATTGAACTGCAAACTTCTGATCTTGTCAATGTCTGCTAAATGATACGCTACCGAATTTGCACCAGCCAGGCCCAGCTCAACTCTTCTCAGCTAGAAGTCTCCTAATGACTCATACATGGAAAACCATTGTACATTCAACATATCCTGTCTTGCCATCTACCACAAGCTCAAAGTGCCCCCATGACCTCCTGCTCAAGGACGGGGCAAAGCAACAAGGACATGTAAAATCTCTTCATCCACTCACTCACTGCATAGGAAGAAAGACGGTAAGACAGAAAGACCTCAAATTGTTCATAAATAGAAATTTGATAGAAACAAATGAGTGTGATCTTCGATAAATTATCTCAGCCCTAAGATAAGTCACTGACCATCTGGCACTTGGCAACATGATAACTCATTAAATTACTTTGGTAAAGCTGTGGATTGAAATATTACATTCTCTCTTTCACTTTTAGCTGACACATAAAACTCAATGTCTTACAAATTCCGTCAAAACATATGTAATAATGACATCTATCCTCTTCACCTTCTTATATTCATTTTTTTAATGGTACTTCTCAGAAATCCAAAGTGACATGTTTTAGGTGGGCTAGTAGTTCAGAATAACTTTTACATACCTTCTGATTTCATAAAGCATTTGAAATAGAAGCCTGTAGGAGGGAAAACCCTTGGCTGATACATTATTTGCAGGTCATGCTGTATATGCCCCTGTATAATTGCAAGATGACAATGTTAACAGTGCTAAAATTAGGGATAACATTTAGAAAAAATCTGCATAAGAGATTTAGCAGCTTAAGCTTTCCAGAATATCATGTGCTTGGCAGTTGATACCAAGAATACAGCAGATAATTTTAAACATAATCTAAAATTGATTTTGAGCTACAAAAAGAACAAAGTCATATACTGCTGTAGACATTTGAACAATAATACTATGTTCCCAGCCAACAGAATGGAATTTTAATATGTATAAATTTCTTTAATTTTTTTAAACAACTGATGAGTTAGGTACTGACTCGTCAGTTCTGAAGACATAGACTTAATAAAGCACTTAGAATTGACAGACATTTTTTTTGATGAGTATGACAGCACTTGTCATTTTGGAAATTCCTTCCATCATTTTTGGAGTTTTCCAAAAGCTTGTGTTGAAATACATTATTAAAAATAAAATAAAACTGTCTTTAAGGAAAAAGTAAGAAAGGTTGAGTATGCAACAGAAAAACAAACTTACTGCAATTGAAATACTACAAGTGATGGAAACATTTAAGAAGCAGGAAAAGAAGGAAGCAAAACTCCAAGCCAATTTTCTCACACCTGGCATAGATGCACCAAGTACAGAACTTCTGTTATTATGTCTTGATTTGTATTCTTCATGGAAAACAGAAAATTACGTGCTTGTTGTGAAGAACAGCTCATTTAATCATCAAGATTACTTCTAAGTGTCCCTTAATAATGCTACCAAACTGATAGAGGAAATGGTGACTTGATTATAAGTGGCAAATCTGCATACGGTAACTCCTGTCATGATGTCATAGTTTCATTAAGAGGATCCAGCTTGATTTTGAGTTAGATAGAGAGCCACTGTGAGAATGCAAACGGTTGACTAAAATTTCTCTAGCACTTAGAAGCCTAATCTTATTTAAATCCTTGCTAGTTAATTGATCTGTATTAGAGTAACGCTCACACCCGAGAACAGAACTGGCACATGTAGTTCATGTGTTCATCAAGAACTGGTCATTTCTTCAGAGATGTTACAATATACGTAAAACAAACAAACAAAACAAAACATGCTTTTTAGCTGTGTTTTACCGACAAGGAAATGAGATGCACAAGGTCTATGGCAGAAGAGGTAGCACCCAAGTTACCAGGTACCTACTTTCACATTATCTCCTTCATCTGTTAGTCTTGGATCAAGCCTAGATGTAGAACATCTTTGTTCCTATTAATATAATAAAGTGGTATTTACCAGATACTTTCACAGAAAACAGGTGAATCAATTTCTGTTAATTATTCTAGTTTTACCCGATTTAGGACGTAGATGACAAACAGAGATCGATGGCAATGCTGCAGACCTGTTCTTCCTCAATTTAGTAATTGTTTAAATGAATAAACAATGATCAATATCATCACACAGGAGAAATGGTGAGGGAAAACCTTACTCTGTGTCACCCCACAAAACATACTGTTTAGAATGCTTTTGAAAGTGCAGTAGGTTAAGAACCCCTTGAGCAGAAGAAGGACTTGAACTCAGGTGTTACACAATGCTGGATAAACCACAGGTTTAAACATCTTTTTTTTCTTTTTTCCCTGAAGACAGAGGAAGGGCCTTCCCTCTGCTTTTGGTAGCTTGTGAATCTGTTGCTTTTGCACTTTCAAGTGTTGAATCATTGAAAAAAAACAAAAAAAAAGGAAACATTTGGATGAAACATTCAGGTTATATGAAGATTTTATTTGAACTTTTTTGTTGTTGTTGTTTGGTTTTTTGTTAGAGACCTGAAGTGAAACTATCACTTATTTCTACAGTTTTAGTAGTAAAACCTGTACACCAAGGAATTCTCCATTCATTGCTGAAAAAAAGTGAACAAGTTTAAATGACTATAAGCATAATATGAAAGCAGGATAGATGAACAGGAAAAAAGCTCTGTGAATTGTTTAATAGATGAATGGTTTATATCAAATCACGTGTTCCTTTGCATTCATTGAGAAAGTGTCATGTTAATATTGATTTAAAGGTAGCTCATAAAATATTCTGATGCCAAACCAATAGTTTGTTTTTTTTTCTTGAAGCATATGACTTATGTCAGCCTAATTATCAAGTAATATATACAGAGCTATGGGTATTTACTGTCATTGTGTTTACAAACTCTTTAACCCATGATAAATATATTTACAGACGTATGATTTACCTTGAGTCACTGCAAGCCTACAGGAAAAGAAAAAAACAGTTATTGCTGACTCTAGCAGGTACTTGATGTGAATGCACACAGCAAGAAGTCTGAAAGCTTCCAGAACATAGGAACAGAAAATACTCAGAACAGAAAACCTTCCTGGCATGCTTTTCCTCTAGTTTTATTTCTCCAGTTTTATTGTCATGTCTGCTCCATCAAAGTGAAGAAACTCAATTAAAATTGTAGGAAAGAGTGTATGGTTCCTAATGTATAAGACAATTTATAAAGGATCATTGGATACTATTTTTGTATCATGATAGGACTAGCCTATTACAATGAAGCTCTTCTCAATAAGCAAGATACAACTACAATAGCTGACACAATTTATACAGTTACTCTTGATGAAAACTGACCATATAAAGGCCTCTTTTCACTCAGATTCAGTTCTAGGTTCATGAGTATAATATTAGATTATATCTTGCCTTGAGGCTCATTTAGCATATTTCTACAAAAGTTTCTCTCCCTCTGATAGAATTAATATGCATTGCTGGTTCAGCAGAGCCTGAAAGAAGTTTCTGGGACCATTTCTATCAAAACCAGTTATATTTAAAAGACAGTGTTATTTACAGGTGGTTCAATGGTAATAGGAAAATTATTGATTGACTCTTGATTTCAGTTTTTCCTCTCTACCACTAACCTAAATAAGAATTATTTTGCAACAAAATAAAATTGTTTTTCTTGGAAATCAGTCATTCACATTATTGTGGCCTTCTAGGAGGTGAGTATCTGTACATAAAAGAATAGCTGAGTATATACATGTCTATTATTTTATATTTCTCCTTCTATTGTTATGAAACTATATCAATAATAAAACTTAATAAAATAAAATAAATATGACGCAAAGACTAATAAATCCGGTCAGATATAAATATACATTTAAGCCC
>JANHGB010010273.1:15095-42847 GCA_026283785.1 Coracopsis vasa
TAAAATACCAGACGGTCACTCAAGTAGTATATACAGGAATGAATTTGAGGCAGAGTGTAACTTAATCTTTAGTCAGTGTACATGACAACAGTGCAATACAGACCAAATGTCTGTTTTGTACATCTGTGCATGTATTTATTGTGCTTGTCTCCATGTTTTTTTAATTGCTTGTAAAAGAGGGTAATATATGCAGGTTAACAGACATATGCTGCTAGCAAGTAAATTCAAAACTTTGAGACACAACCTGGAATATTTTCCTCTTTTATGATTGACACTGCACCTTTTCAATTTAATCTGTTTAAGAATTGTGGTGATCAGAGCTCTCACTGATCCATTGTGTTGGGTTTTTTTTCTTCCCCTTGGGGCCTTCTGAGGTTTCCATCCTAAGCAGTTGATACAGAGATATTTTGAACACTAATTTTGAGTAAAGCAAAGTGTAATGTCTTTCTGTAAGGAAAAATATAAAATACACCTGAAATGATGGGAGAATATTGCTATTACAGCTGCCTTCATATCTGGTACACACAATATCAGTGAGTCTATGATGCCGTTCAAAATCTTGAAAAATGGGGGGTTACTTTAAAAGCTTTGAAGAACTTTAATCTGTGTTGGTGCTACAGTGGTGGTGTAATCATTGATATTTATTCTTATAGGAGAAAAATTGCAATGGTTTCAAAGTCACCTGGACCCCAATAAAATCGAGTACACGAAGAAGGAAGCTGGTGAACTAATTGAAAAGTAAGGCTGGTGTTAAAAACAGGATTGAAAAGCTTGATTTGTCTTAAAATAATGTTTTTAAGTAAGATCTGTAAAGTGATGATGACTCAGAGGAGGACTTTTTATATATTACTAATATCAAGTAGTTGATTTTGTTGGAACTGGGGTGAATTATATATTGAAAGATGCATATATTCCCACTAGAATTACTCATGTAAGTCGTGTTTGGAGATCTTCTATTATTTAAGTATATCTGCTTTTGTAGCGTGTGAAGGACCCAAAATTATTTGGACAGTAGTAAAGGCATGAATTTGCTAGCTGGGTTATTTGATGACATTTAAATGCACAGATTTCATTCTACTTACTCCTTTATTCTTTAATTTTCTTTACTGAGAAGATTAAACAGTACTGAGGTGGGTTAATTTTTAGGGCAGGAAATACCAAAATTGAATCTGCTAAGCAGCAGCTCAGTTATTTCTGTGTTGCTGGATGTATGTACCTGTGGCTTGTCACCTGCTAACTAAATAACATAATATATATGTATTCTTACACAGGTGTACTATATCAGTTCTCTTTCAGAAGCTCTGAAATATTTCTTACACTGTTCATGGAACCTGTAAACTGCTAATTAATGGTAGTGATGCTGCAAAGGCAATAGGAGCTTACTTTTTGGATTTTGGTTGGGTATTTGTGAGATGATTTAGAACACATGCTAAAGAAGAATGTTACTTTAAAAATTATTATTGAGGTGGTGAAATTCAGCAATTTAAATTAGGAATACTCAGATTTACTGGTATTCTAGATCAGGTGAATTATAATAGTGTGGGAGTTTTGGTTTATGCAAATACAGTTTAAAAACCAAACCAACAAAAAGGCAAATAAAACCCCATAATCTTCTGGATGCCACAGATGATGCAAATGAAATTCTAAATGGAGCTTCCATTTTGAAGATTAAAGTCGTAGTTCAAATCTAACAAACATCTCTGGCTAATTTAGAAAATAAATACAATTAATAAAATAACTCCTTAGATTATCAAAGTAATTCTGGTTTTGCATGACTGCATCTAGCATAAATGCGTTTTATTTCTTTCAGTTATATGTGTCGATTCGATGCTGAGTTGGAGCAGATTGAATTACAAAACAGTATTAAAGGTAGACAAGGCAGACAGCACGGTTCACGGGAAGCTGTCATCAAGCAGACCATTGAACGTGAAAGACAACTCTATGAAGGCTATGGAATGGGTATGGAAAAGCATTACAAATAATCCTGTGGTCATACCTCCTCATGCTCACAAGGCTAGAATCTAGGTGAAATTTCTAGGTATTGTCTTTATTTTTTGCTTTAAAGGAATTAACTAACTGCTAGGAAGTTATACTTTGCAGAGGACTTTGGGAGGGGGGCAGCGTAAAGAAAAGCAAAAAGATGATGGAGATGTGACTCGGATTTCTCGTTTATTACTTTTGTGCATTTTTGTTAGTACTGCCTCTTTAGCGCAGGCATTTATAACCCATTTTTGAAACTAAAGTGAGATTTAATGCACCTGTCTCAAATAGAGATACAGTTCAGCAGCTTGCTTGGACCTTAATTATATACGAAGTATTTTTTATTTTACAAGTACATTTCAGTGGGTGTGCATGTTTTAACATACATTAGCATGAAGACTTTATTTGCTCATGTGGAGAATAGCCAGCATCACTTTCTCTACAAATTAATTAGTTTTTTTAGGTGGTCTTCATTACCTGGACTTGTGATAATGAAATCTTTATATGCAGCTTTCTCTGTCATTTTTTTAATAATATATGAACTTACTGTTAGGGATAAACCTGTAGCCTGATTTGCTCCTTTTGACCAAGGTGGACCAGTGGCATGAGGAACTTCAGGAAGTTTCATATCATGAGAGAGTGGACTTGAGTGTTCATGAACTTAAAGAAAACCAAAGCCTCTTCAGAAAGAGACCTTTCATTCTACTAAGGTTGAGAAATTTCGTGTGGGAGAATGATGCAGCAGAAATTGTAGTATTGATGTATTTCCAAAACTCCAGAAATTTCGAAAATTTCTGGAGTTTGCATTTAAAATTGAGGTATTCCAGGAAGAAATCCTGGGCTATTATGACACATCTGCTGTACAGGCTCTATTCTACTGCATAAATAATAACCCACAACAAATTTTCCTTTTGTTCTTGGGCAAAGGAGTTGAAAGCACTTGGAGTTTTTAAACATTCACCTTGGCAATTATCACAAATCTGAGTAAGGTCATTCCAGATATTATTGTTGCCTTTTTTTATTACTGTTTATCTTCCTTTGGGTAGCCATCTATGCCAGCAGATAATCTAATAAAATATTCTGAGGAACAGTTGTGTGAAAACCACAACATAATCATTAGAGTTGAAAATTTCCTCTTAAGGTGCATAATCTTCTTTAAGAAGAAACACTTAAATTCTATTTGAAAGTATTTTCTGGTATTGGAGGTAGTCCACAAATACAGGCTACATGTGAAAAAGAGAAATGAAAGACTGAAAATTAGATAGCTAGAACTAGGCTGAAGGGAAGCAGCAGTAATCTGGTGAAATAAGGGAGAAAGACAAAGGGATAATGAAAATGCAAAAATCAAAGAGTTTTGAGTAGAATCAAGTCAAAATAGTGAAATTGATGTATTTTGCTTTAATAAATAAGCATGTTGGAGTTGAGTGATGAACTTGACTGTAGTGCTGATGTATTATTGAGACGTTCTAACAGTACATCATGGAAGAGATTAAAAATCTACATTGTTTTTGTGGTTAGGATACAAAGCACAGAAACGTTTGGATTGTGTGTCATACTCCCCCTTCCCCCAGTTTATGTTGACCAATAAAGAAAATCAATGGCTTTAAAATTTCGCCAGTGATACTTAGTACTTTCACAGCCTGCAGTGGCAGAGGAATTCAGAAATACCTGTATGACTTCATGAATAATCTTTGATTTCTTAGAAGGGTGAAAAGGTCATAGGAAATAGATACTATGAATGTCATCAAATAGCTCAGTTGTAGAATATCTCCTTTTTGGTTTTGCTTTTAAATTTTAGTTCTTCATTTTTTCCATACTGTTTTGTGGAAAGCTGACAGAAAAAAAGCAATAAGACAAGATAGAAAGATGTCAAATGCACAAGCACAACATAAAAATAAAGAAAAATCTAGAAATATTGTAAGCAAAATTTGAGGGTATTATAGTATTAGCAAGTAAATCATTCAGAGAGCATGGTGCAACTTCACATATTAAATGCACTCTCAAATCATTCATTATTTGTTATAACAGCTGCTGCAGGTTTTGCTCTCTGTCTAGGACAGTATTAATTCAGAGAAAATAGTTGCTGCTAGATACTGTAATTAGAGGTTGGGGATAAATGGAAAACAGCTGGAAACTGTGCTTTTATGCTCAAACTCATTATTATCTCTGGAAACTAGTGAGTGGAGCTTTTATAACTGACTTAGTATTTGTTGGGCTTTTTTCCCCCCTATTCTTGAACTTGGTTATTTCTTGTATGCATATGCATTTGCTGTGAAAAGACTACATGATATGAATTATTTACAATTAGGAGGAAAGTCTTCTACAATTTGATGCCTGCTCTCTATATCAGATATATGTAATTGAAAAATGAATTCTTCTTTAGTGGCCGTTTACAAAAGTGGTAGATATCCAAAAGCATAGTAAATGTTAGTCTTTCTATTAAAAAAACACCTATACAGGGAATATTCAGTTTGTCTGTGGTGTTGTTGAGTTTTGTTAGCAGCTTCTTGTCACTCCTTTATTCCTGAAGTTTATCTACATTAGTTGTACTGCAGTTTTATTCCTAATTTTGTCATTTACTTTATTCCTACACATAGGACTAGAGTTTCTAGTTCTGTTCCTAATCTGGCAACTCTGTGGTTTGCATGTGTGGTTTGCAAACACACATGTAAGCGTAACTTCAAAAAACTTTGCCACTGCCAGAGCAGTAAAGAGCAATTCAGTACAAAATCTTGGTCACAGAATCTCTCCCCTTCAGAATGCCTGCTTTCTCATGATATTGGTGAGCCCTGGATGACAGGCTAGATAAAACTATTGGAATATTCTCTTTGGAAAAAGATCTTCATAAGTTAATAAAAGGTATCAGTGCTTTACAAGGTGGGTTTTTTTGGTTTTGTTTTTTTTTTTGTTTGTTTGGGGTTTTTTTCCAACCAAAAAAAGCAATTTACAGTTGAAAGTTTTGTCATTTCATCCTAGTTTGAGAATAACACTGGACTGAATGTTGGAGCAGTGCTTCAATAGAGGGAATAAATAAAAATCTCAGCTGGCACATATTTCAGTTGGCCTAAATTAGCATGGTGCCACTTCTGCCAAACTGACTATTTACATCTCTGAGCTATGTCCTAGAAGCAAACCAAGTAGTCATTGCTCCTTGTAAAATACTGAGACAAGAGCTTCTTTCTCTTGTGAGGGCTAGGATGTTTCAGCATTTGGCACCCAGGTGCCAAGAGTGCATTAGAATGTGTTCTATTTAAACACCTGATATCTTGCTGTACTTTTCCCAGTGTTTGTATTTTAAACACACATGTTCTTGTACTGCGTGGTAAATTTCATGAAATGTATTTAACTGTTGGTTACATTTTCTTACTTGAATTACCAGATTTACTTTCCTACCTACTGCTGATCTCTCTTGCAGTGGTGACTAAAGTGCTTTGAAATTTTTTTCCAAAAACATTTCAAAATACTTATGGACCACTTAGTGCTCATTAATTTAGAGTGAGGCCTGTATATTTAGGCCAGCTTTGAAACTAAGTTTTCTTATTTTACCTTATATCTGTTGTGCATATTTATAGTGAGTTCTGAGGAGTGTAATTGTCTTTTTATTATGTGAGTGAATGTCTGTTAAAAACTAGCATACCTAGACCTTGATCTTGGTTGAGGATGTTAGTTATGCTTTTAAATCAAATAATAAATTAATTGTTAGTTTCTTCATTGGACTTTTTCTAAAGGGAAACTGTAAGTGCTTAAAATTCTGCTGTTTCTCAGATGTGTCAGAGAAAATGAAGCATGCTCTTTTTGTCAGGTTGGATTTTCAGTAAATGGTACATTTGAAATCTGGACAGGTTCTTAGGTATAAGTTCACTTTTTCTGAAGCAGTGAAAAGTCTTCCTGTTTATATATTGCTTTATAAACTTTCTAATGAATTCTCATTTTCTTGTGCTTTTAATCTGTGAAATAATACATTCGCCCTTTAGCTCACATTTCTTTCTTTGAAATGAGACTCATGAATAATGTAACTCATCTAATAGAATTTAATTTCATTCCCATTAGAGATCCCAGACATTATGAACAGGAAGCATCTTAAATTTTTCAGGTAAGTTCTTGTTATTATCACTACTAATGTGTTTATGGAAAACAGTGTTTCTGAATTTGACATGTTATATGTCCTTTTTCTTAAAAAAGAATTTATGCGAAACTGTCAAAGGATTTGTCATTTGAAAAAGCAAACTAGGTATGCTGTTGCTATTTCAGCATTTATTAGCTGTTAGAAGCTAAATGCTGGTGACAGTTAATCATTAAAATATTGGGAAGGTTAGAAAGCTTCAAAAAGTAGAATTCAATTTCTGTAACTCAAGCATCTTTTTTCAGTATTCTTAGAGAATATTTTCTCTTTACCTAGAATTCTGACCTCAGCTGTTCATTGATTTACAAAAAACCTAGCATTTACTGTTAATGTTTAAGGATCAAGATATGAATTTATTGATAAATTGAATTACACTGTTTTCTTACCAAAATGAGATTTCAGATGGTAACTTTAGTCGTATAACATAGTGACTTTACATATTTATAGTCAGAACTTAACCATTAAGTAACTAAACCAGCGCTAAGTTCTTAGTCGTATTTTCTAAGTGTAGTAAGTATTTGTGTGTATATACTAGTTGTAAATCTTAAGCCAATTGAGGACTTGCATCCAGTTAAAAGACCTGGGTGCTGTGCACATTTGGGCCAGTAAGCCAGTATGCCTTGGTAATGGATTGAATGAACACTCCTGCTGACAGCTCTGTCAAATAAGGTACTTTAGGGGAAAAAAAAAGGAGCCTTACGAATGCTTACGTTGCAAGGAAAGATACACCATTATACCATTAACTCCTAGGGGTGGTATGTAGCCAAAAGTCATGCTTAGAGGATGATGGAATGAAGCAACAGACCTCTGGCTGCTGTGTTTATAAATACACTATTGACTTCTTTTACTGGGATGTCTGATGGAAGTGTTGTTGTATTATCTTGGTAGAGCAAAAATGTGTCTATCTCCTAATTGGCAAATAATGGCTTTGCCCTTGAGAAAAATTATCCATTCAGTGCACTTACTGTGATCAAGAAGGCATTCCATTAATTGAGTACTGGATTTGACTTGTCATATATAAATGAACCCTTCCTCCTTCATGCAGCCTTTCACAATAATATACTTATGTGAATTAATGCTTACTAACATTTTGTGTCCTCTTGAAGTCAGTCGTACAAGATTTTAACAGTTACCATAAATCACAATGAAGGACTTTATGTACATGTGGCATTAGCTCTGCGAATTGCACATCCAGATGAAGAAACTGTTCCAGTGTAAGCAATGAAAAAGAAGTTTGGGAGTTTAGTTTGTCAAATCGAAAAGCAGGCAGCGTGAAGTAGCTGAGGAAACAAATAGTCTGTGGGAATAAAGTGAATCGTATTTTTTGTTCAGAATGTCAAATCTGAAAGCATTTAATTCTTCACAGAGATGTTACAGGTGCTGTAGTATACAGATCAGGTGAAAACATTGGTCTTTATTCATACTGCAGTATGAATATTCAGGGACTGAGTATAATTTAGAAAAGCAGCCTCACTTGAGTTAACGTCTTCTGAAGAAAGGTGAAGTAACTCTGCCGCAAACCTTCTTGCTGTTTTTATTGGTAATGGGTTTTCATTACTTTTTTCTTTAAGAGAATGGGATGGTGATCTGAGGAAACTGCCAAACATCAAAATGAAAAAGCTCTCAGCTAGGGATGCTGCTTGCAGTAACCCTGAGGTGGCAGATGTGGAAGCTAAAGAAGAATTGAATAAAGCAGAAGAGGTGGCCTAATGAGCACCAGCTGATTCAAGAGCTGAAAGAGCTGAAGGACATTGTAAGAAACCTATTTTAATGATCACTAGAAACAAGAATAAATTCTAACTATATTTGCAAAGGCTTTTCTAGTTGCATTTTTTATGAGCTCACTGTGTACCTATGATAAACATTAAACAGTATATTACTGGGTAAAGCTGTATATTGTTGGATAATATAAATAAATACTTAAAATTGTAATTGTGTCCTTCTCATGTTGTACCTTCACTTTAGGATGCAGGCTTGTGAGTTGACAAAGCAAATTTTCTTAGTAATGGCAAGAGTGTATGTCATGTTGTATATAAACAGCAGGTACCCTGGTAAACAGTAGGGCCACCTAGCATCAACTTTTATTCATCACTTGCGGTGGTGGCTGGGATGCTTCTAGCTGTATGCAGTTTTATGAAGAGCAGTAGTAGGCCTCATCTCACAAAATCCAGAACACTCACCTTGGGTGTAAGAAATGGTCTCCCACTTGGTGGAAATGTATATGCAGAATATGAGGTACATGGAGAATCAGTTAATTCTGAAGAAATCTTATATTGTACCTGTCCTGAGAATCTGTGTCAGGAACATAGAAAGCTGGAAAGACTTCAATAAAATATTGAGTATTTTATGTTTTGTCAAGAGAATTTGAGAGAATTACACTGTCTTCACCACTCTGTATTGAAGAATTCAGATCAGAAGCCAACTGAAATCTCTACAGTCTGTTTTTAAGTATCTTTTGTCCATTTTTTTTTTCTTTCTTTGCTGCCCCCTCTGTTGAGAAAGCTCTGCATTTTTAAATTAAGTTGCTTAGGACTTCTAAATAGCAGCCTTGCTTTATGAAGCAACTGTTTAGATGCCTTTAAATGTGTCTTTCAGGAAGGTTCTTAGCTGAATCTCACTTATAATACTGTAAAATAAATTAAAAAAAAAAAGGGTAAGGGCAAAGCCAGGGCTAATGACAGACCAGGAATTAAGTAGGACATCTCTTAGCGTGGATTAGATTGTCTGGGTATAGAAGCCGCAGTTCAAATGCACTATCTGTATACTTTGTAGCAGTCACAGTTCAGCTGCTTGTAAATTACGTGGAAATAATTATTCCTGGTGGATAGTCTTTCTAGTACTCAATCCCCAATACAGTTCTGTGTGTTAAACAAGGCATTGTCATGGTAAGTAGATATGTGGATTCCCAGATTTCTTTTACAGATAATTTTATAGGTTTGTATTTTCTTAGCTGTGCAATAAGTGTAACTGATGAGTGTTATTCTGTTAATATCTATATTTTTTGCTATTTACTAAATAGGTTTATGCTATCATTTCCCGATTTAGAGAACCAGTCTGTTTTCGTAATACAGAAATAACTGTTGTCCTCTTTAAATTAATCTGAAGAAGAAACCTGAAACATTTAAAAGGCCTGAAGCACATGTGAGTGTTCTAATGCATCTTCAGATGGACTGTAAATCTTAAACCTGGCTAGAGGTCTTGTCCTCTGATACCAGCCATATCTCTACACTGTCACATCACTGCTTTGTGTTTGTGTTTTAGACTCAAGTGTACTGAAGTTCAGGTCAGGCTTTGCTATTTTTTTTAACTTTGTTAAATTGACCGGTGTTACGGAATTCAGTTTTTGATTTATAAAACTTGAGGTGTGAAACTTCCTGGACCGTTGCAAAATATTTGACACTGTCCCACAGGACATCTTTGTCTCTAAACTGGAGAGACATGGATTTGACAGGTAGGCCGCTTGGTGGATAAGGAATTGGCTGGATGGTTGCACTCAAAGAGTTGCGGTAAATGACTTGATGTCCAAATGGAGACCAGTGATGAGTGGTGTTCCTCAGGGGTCAGTATTGGGACTGTCGCTGTTCAACATCTCAGGAAGTTTGCAAGACCCCACCTGCAGTACTGCGTTCAGCTCTGAGGCTCCAATACAAGAGGTATATGGACCTGCTCAAGCAAGTTCAGAAGAGGGCCACAAAGATGCTCAGAGGGCTGGAGCACCTCTCCTGTGAAGACAGACTGAGAGAGTTGGGCTTGTTCAGCCTGGAGAAGAAAAGGCTCTGGGGAGACCCTAGAGCAGCTTTCCAGTACCTAAAGGGGGCCAACAGAAAATCTGGAGAGGAACTTTTTACAAGTGCATGTAGTGACAGGACAAGGGGGAATGGCTTTAAACTGACAGAGGGGAGATTTACATTGGGTATTGAGAAAAAATTCTTTACTATGAGAGTGGTGAGGCACGGGCAGAGGTTGCCCAGAGAAGCTGTGGCTGCCCCATCCCTGGCAGTGTTCAAGGCCAGGTTGGATGGGGCTTGGAGCAACCTGGTCTAGTGGAAGGTGTCGTTGCCTGCAGCAGCAGGGTTGAAAACAGATGATCTTTAAGGTCCTTTCCAACTGAAATCATTCTGTGATTATAATTCTAACGGAAGCTGAGCCAGGGTAATTGGCCTGAACTAAAGCCGTGTATGTGTTTTTCAGTGCTTTGACAGATTTTGCTTTTCAGGAGGTTCATCTTAACTTTTTGCTTGTATACAACATCTGATGTGCTTTGAAATTTTAAGCAGAAACATTGCAGAAAATGTCACTTTCCCATCACATTGTGTAAAATACAAAAGGAAAATGAGGAGTAAGATAACTACTTGTCACATTAATGACAGGTGAATGCTTTAAAAAAGATTGTATCACAAAGATACGAAGAATAAGATGTTCTATATTCGTTGAAACAGTTCAGTTATAAGACATTACAAAAAAGTAATTATGGCTTGTGTGGTTGATGTGATAGTCAAATATTTGAAGTGATTTCTTTTTTAACATTTGTTATTCATACATCAAGAACATGTTTACAATTTGGACTTCGTTGAGTTTGTGGATTTTCTCCTTTGAAGGCCACGTTTTCTCTGCTTGTTTAGCTGGCTTTTAAAATGTTTTGTTGAACTACTGCATAAGTAATGAACAAAGAACAGGTTCTGTGTGTGAACTTTTTATATTGAATTATCAGAAAAAATCATATGCAGCTGTCAAATATTCATATTTGAATTGAAAAGCAATCTAGGCTTAAGTTGATGATGTGCCAGTTTACCAGATGAGTTTTGTTGCAGAATACTAATGTGGCAATGGGAAAGAAAAAAGAGAAAAAGGCGATGTATTCATTGATTTACTTTTAATTTCTGTGCTCAGAGTTTTGGTACGGAGAGGCCTGGAGGGAGTCTTTTGCCTCCTATGTGTTACCGAGACAAGATAGTGCAATCTCTTCTATCAGTTTCATAATCCAATCATGCCTGTGCTTTAAAGTCAGCTATTAGGGTTGTGTATGCTGATGAGTTTCTTCCCTATGGTGGAAAAAAATGATGAATGATCTCGGGAGTTCTGAATCGTTATTCTGTTTCTTTAAAATCTAGAAAGCAGGTGCTTTTAAAGGTGGGAATGGGAAATATTTCTGTGATGTTGTCTATTCTTACAAACTTGTCTCAAAATTCTGTTCATTTGTAACTGAGGATTACAGACTTCAATGTTAAATCCTCTGTTACAATTTTCTGTGGTGGGCTTTTATGGTTAAAGATTAATGTTATGGAAATTTAATTCTTAAATTGTCAGATATTGCTTCACAATATTTTTTCATTTGTAACTGAAGTTGTAATAGTTAAAACCCAAGTTTCTTTAAATACAAAAAAATTCAAACAAAAAAGGAGCACTTTAATGTGGAAAGCCACTTTTACATAAGAACTTTGGGGTTTTTAAAATGTGCTTTTTAAGTTTTTAGGCTTTGCAGTGTACTTACTAAGCTATACTTTTACTCCAGCCAGCCTTGGAGAGCTAAGACTTTGCTAAGGAACTGGCTGAACTACATTCAGAGTTTCAGTAGCATTTGGGTTGCTATTTGTGCTCTGATTCTGAAACTTACTCTGTTGATGGTCTCAGCTGGAAAAAAACAGCTCACTTTAATTCAGTAGCAGTCTGATTTTTTTTTTTTAATGTAATGTAAACAAAACAAATGTTGATTTTTAAAAAACCCAACCAACCAACCAAAAAGTCCCCCCATAAACTCAGAAAACACTCTCCTTCTCAAGGCTGGTTGTATGCAGTAGATTGATGAATTTACAGGTTTTTAGTGTTGGAAACTAATGTGACTGAATTAATAGAATTGTTCATGGCTTTCCAATCTTCTTCAAAATGTTGGCTCTAAAGGGATGAGACTTCCACAGTTGTGACATGGAGAAACAAGCATACAGTGAAGCACTTAGCCTTAGCATTGTATTTGTTATTTTTTTCCCTCTGCCAAAGTATGCGTCAGTCCTGGTGGAACTCCAGTATGTGCAATGGGATGCAGAAAGTCAAAAAGGCAATGTATATGAACCATTTTATGAGGCATTCTTAAATAGTTCAAGGAAAGTACTTAACCACTACATTATGTGTGATTGCTTTATTTTTTTGTCTTTGATTGGAATAGCATATTTACTCATCTCTGTAATGACACTGTCATGTGTGAGGACAGAATCTGGGATCCAAAAATGTGCATGCTTGTTAGAATACAATTTAATAATAACAATAAAATGCCTGCATCATGTTTCTATTTTCTAGCTCCTTCAAGAGTAAAAATTCATTATTCTTGACTTCCAGACTTTCTCCCAAAAGTTTTACGAAGGTAAGAAACTTTGCCAGTGAGGCGTTGTGATTTATGCATAACAGTTTAAGCTGTTGCCTTAAATACAGCTAACCAAGATCCTGTGCAGAGTTCCTATAATGAAATTCTATAAATAAGCTGATGGTGGGAGACTTATTTTAGAGGTCCTGTAAGCAAGTTCCCTAAGTCTTAACTGCTTGTATTGAAAATATTGCCTTATTTTCATAAAAAGGAGTTTAATATGTAACTAGTTACCTGTTACAAATGAAAAATAAAACTATATAAACTTTAAACTGAGTTATTAGACCAAAATGCCAGTATTACTCTAAAACCAGAAGCATTTTCTAAATAAATATAGAAAGGTGGCAGCATTCTACTAATGTCAGCTCATATTTGACTTCATATATAGTCAACAAGGACAGTAACATGCTGATTTGAAAATCTGTAAAGTGACAGTGCCCATTGCTATGATATGAACTAGCCCCAAATTCTCACACATACTTTTTTAAATGAAATACTCCTCTATTTCCCCAGCTCTCAAAACATATTAGCAAGCCTTCAGGTAAAGTGGTACTTGAAGATTTGCCGAAACCTTTGCCTGAACTTTCTTTTAGACTGATTTGTTCTTTTGACTGCATTCTTCACAATTCCTGTAAGTAGCAGTCTTGCTCCTGAGAGCCATTAAGATTTGTTTGTTGGTTTGTTGTTCTGTTCTGAGTTTATTTTTTAATATAACCCATCTAAATCTTGCTGCTTTACTTTCCACTTCTATGCTGTTTGTGAACCATTATCAAATTTTGTAGAACATGTTTACCATGTTCTCAGATATATGCATACACAGACGTAATGATCCATGCTTCATTATAGCCTTATTTCTTCAAATTTATTAATTTATTAACTGCACAAGGTTGAAAGGCATTCTAACTATATGGTAGTTCTGAAGGAAAAAAAGAGTTAATATGCCATTTATTGAGCTAGATGACCCTAAAGAAATGAGAAAAGTTATCCTTTGTGTCATAAAGGCTGGACAGTTTCCCATGTGGCTTTCAAAAGCAGTTATCCATAGCTAAAATAAGACCCAATTTAGTTAACCCACTTAAAAATTACTGTGACTTGTTTTTTATTTGGATATTTTCATGTATATTACCTCTGAGCCATTTAAAAAAGAAAAGATTCAGTGTGATAACTGTGACTCAGTCTCAGTCATAAGTATTTGCAAGTAATAGGCAAGTTTGTCCCAGAGCCCAAAGCCTGCAGCAGACTGGAATCATTCTGTTCTCAACCATGGTGTAAAATTTATCCAAGGTTATTTTCTGAGCTCCGTGTCATAGGCAGTGGAAATATAGCACACCATACAGAGTGCTTTTGGTGAGTTGTCTGTTAGCTGACTTTTTTTTAAACTTTTAGGTAAAGCTCATGCATAGCAGCCTCAATATTTTATTGGGGGGCAGGGGAAGTAGAGAGTGTGAGTAAATACCATATAGCACATTTCCTTGTTTATGTGTATACAGAGAGCAAACTGGACAGAAATGTGTTTTGTGTTCTAATGGTGCCTTCCATCAAGAGATTCGAACATTTGTGTGCAAAGCAAGAAGACATAGTGACATATACCCCTAATCTTTTCATTCTAAAACTAAATTTGGCTCTGTTTTTCCATATCCTAAGAAATGGAAATGAATAGATCTTTATTATTAGAACTCCTTTGGTTGTGCTGTTTCTTCTGTA
Organism: Coracopsis vasa; assembly: GCA_026283785.1. NCBI lineage: Eukaryota > Metazoa > Chordata > Aves > Psittaciformes > Psittacidae > Coracopsis > Coracopsis vasa. The sequence continues at coordinate 29,258 of JANHGB010010273.1, forward strand.
TTATGTCTTGTGGGGATTTGTGAATCCATCTTTGATTTGCACAGTGAGCTAGTTAGGGCAATTTTAGCAAAATGAACAATCTGTTGGCCTTGAATGTAAGGAATGTAATGTGTTAGAACACTCTCTCATTTATCCGTTTTGAATGTATATTCTTAGCAGCCATATGATGACTTATTCCAGCTAGAACTGTGAAGTTTTGAAACTTAGTCCACTCTCTCCCAGGCCGACAATCTAAAGGAATGATACAGGGTAGGTGGGGACAACGCTCTTAAGAAAGCTAAATTTGTAGTTTAGTTGGAACACTGTGTATTTATCGAGACAGGATACTTTCTCTGGTTTTACACCTGACTGAAAGTACAGATTCTTTTATAATGCAAACATATAATATTCCTTTACATTCAGAAAAATGCATCTTTAGGGTTTTTTGAAAAGTCTAAAATAATAAAAAGGGGAACAGGATCCATTCTGACAATCAAAGGTGGGATTAGCTTTAAACCATCTAACTGTCCAACCCAGCTTTAAAGCTTGTTGGACATTCCACAGTCACACATAACAAACAGCTCATTCCAAAGCACTTCTCTCCTTAGGAAGTGTTTTTCCTTTTATCCTCATACAGTTGAATTCCTATACTAGTTTTCCATTTTGCTATGGATGTAAACAGGTTATTTTCTGGTCATTCTTTATGCAGTTGAAGCCTGTTCACAGCCTTCCCTTCTGCAAGTTAAACAACCATAGTTCTTTTCAAGTGTTTTTGTACTGTGAGGTATTTTCCTGAGCATTCTGCCAGGGCATGATACCCAGAATTGCCACTCCGAGTTAGCAGGTTTGTCAACATTAAGTACACAGCTGAGTGTACTATTCACCTTTCTTGCAAGAGTTTGGTCTTGACAATTCATGTTCAGCATGTGATGCTCTCTATAACAAAAGTGACAAATGTAGAATACTACAGTAATTTAGGTCGTTTGTTTAATACAAATACATTTTTTTCACAACAATAAGCAGATACATTACTTTTGTTTCCCTTATCTTCTCTCTTTCAATACACATTCAACCACAATTTTTCTTTTGCAAAAGAGAGGGAGTTAAACAAGTAACACAAACTTGTAGTTCCAAATATTATACACAGTAAAATATTTTCATCTTAGAGTAAGTTTCATTGCATTATTAGAAATCAGTTATAAATGGGTTGTTCTGGTGATGGGGAATTACTGTTTTTTTCTACACAGCAAAAATAAACACTGCCTTCAGAGAGAGCAGTATGTGAATGGCACAGTTGGACTAGCTGAGAATCTTTGTAATGCTAATGATAGTCAAAAGTGGTAAGTTTATGCCAGTTTGAAATAAATTTTATAATGCTTGTAACTTAAAACAGGAAATGTGTTTATTCACAGGTTAAGAGTATCTTCTTTAAAATTCCAGATCTGATCTGAAACCAGATTACTTCTACCTACCTTCATTAAAACTTTTTAAACAAGAATGCAGGTTAAGCTGTTCTTGGTAATGGCTGCTCAGAGCAAGGTTCTGCCCTTGTGGGTTTAGCCAAGGCTAAATTCCACTGCCAGCATCTTTGCCCGAGAATTCACTGTGGCTACACAGGCAGTTTGGTATGGATCTTTATTTAATATGTAATTTTCATTAAAAAGTCGTAGAATGTATCTTAAAACTTTCAGTATACTGTTTTGTGTAGGATAGAATCCTGTGGTTATTAAATTGATAGAGAAAATTGTGCTTTGTGTAGGAATGAAAAAACATTGGCTGGTAAGCAGCAGTCTGGTGTCTGTATTTGTGCACCTTATCCATGCAGACCTGTATCCAAGGCATGGTGGTGTGAATAGCTCCTTGCCCTCTTGAAGAGGTAGCATCCTGCTTCAGAAGCAAATTCCAATCCTGCATGAAATCCCTGAAAGCTCTAGAATATCCAGTGCACCTAAGAAGATAAAGGGATGCATGGGCTAATACTGTAATGCTTTAAAAGGTTAAAGACTGCTTCGAGCTGCAGACTTGCTGTCTGTCTTAGCAGACAATGTCCCATTTTGCTCCTTTTCCTGCTGTCCAAATTAATATTTCAAAGGGAGAGGAGGAATTTCAACTGAAGTTTTTCTCTGTTCTTGTATTTCACTAACTGTAAGCTCGGTTGCACATGTAGTTGAGATGAGTGCCAAAACAGCATTTTGAAGTTGAAGTCACCGGTATAAAAGTTTGCAGGTTAAGTTGTCTGTTCTGTGGCTGACTGTCCAGTATATTTTAAAAAATGTACAGTAATCTTGTTGGATACTACAGAAGCCTCAGGTATTTTCTTTGAGTTGAATTTTGTACTTATTCAAGAAAAAAAACAATGTGAATTAGTCTCTAGTAAACTGTCAAAATAAGGGATAACATATTGTCAGTGGGGTCATGATGCTATAGCAGGTCAAAGAACAAGCTGGCTAAGGAAGCAGGGTTACTGTCACTTTGTAAGAAAATCTGATTATTCCATAAAGCTGTTAATTTATCTTCCATAATAATGTTCCTTGACAGTCAATTTTGCTATGATTCATCAGGTTTTATTGTAGACATTATCCCAAACATTTAGATGCAGCTAGTAATTTTAAGTGTCTGACTTCAGATTTAAGATTTACTTTTTAGCAAGTAAATTTACACATTTTGAAAACCATGCCTTTGCAGGCTGTTTTAAACATGTGCAGTTATGAAGCATTCCTTAGTACTGTCATTGTTTTCCAAAGGCCTTCTGAAGTCTTCTCCACAATTACAGAGAAATGATTTGGTTACTCTTCTTTGTAGTTTCAAATGAGAAGCTGCTATAATTCCAATTTGAAATTGTATAACTGAAAAGTTATTTTATATGAAGTGTGTGTTATTATGTGAAAAAACTTAAACATTAATCCAACTCACCTGGAGTAACTTACAGTAAATATTAATATATATTGAGGGCCTGTTCAAGCCCCAAGATTTTGTGTTCTGTCTAGCCAGATGACAATCACTTAGTCACAGCAAAATTACATGAGCAATTCCAATATAAAAGAATATAAGGGTCTGATAAAAGACACATTTCTTGCTAATACTGCCACTTCCAGTGTTCCCTGAGCCTTAAGCCAGTAAAAACATTCACAAAGGAATGCCTAATATATGAACTCTCATACATCTTAGGCCCAGCACCCTGGATAATTGCAAAAATGGACTGATTCTGTTAGTTAATTATAGATATTTGAGTGTGTAAAGAGGAAATTTACCAAGGCTTCTGTAGAAGTCTATTCACTTGTAATTGTGGCAGATTTCCCCCTGTGAATGAACCTGTCCTTTCCTATCCTCTTTACTCTTGGTTCTTTATTTGCTTGTTTGCTTTTTCTTTACCTAAATAAAAGATTAAAAAAAAAAAAAACACTTTAATCTTTTTTTTTTAAATATACGTTACTTTCAGGCCCCGGACTTGTCCATGCCAGTATGTAACTACTGCAGGTCAATACTTGCTGTTGTGTCCTGATGGTAAACATCACAGATATGAGAAGTGAATCACAAAAATGGTTCTTTATATATAATTCACCCTGTCGGACACAGTATTACATCTACATTCATTTATCTATTGCACCTTTTAATGCTATTCACATTTCATTTTTATATGAGGATGTTCAAAACACAAAGAAGTTAACTGAACTGTAAATCTCTAACACCTCAAGTTTACCTGTACAGAGGGAAACCATTGATTTATTTTTTCAGTCAGGAAGATAAAAACTAACTTTTCAGAACAAGGAGATAAAACCTAATGTTCTGTTAAAATATGTAGGTATATTCTCTTACGTCTACTGTTCTGTATCATGAATCTTAAAAAATAAAACCAAAATTGGCTTCCATCTTCCCTATGTGTCATCCTTTTTCAGACCTTTGATAATATGCTATTTACTTTTGTGTGGTTCTGCACTGAACTGCTTTTTTTTCATTTATAGTTCTGCCTCAAATCTTTGTGTATCCAAATTATGTCTAATTCACTCTTTACAAAGCAAAATGAACAGCTGAGCCGCTCTTCTAAATAACGTATCTACACATTCTCTCCTTCCTGTTTTTGTTTTGCGGACAGCTGTACTTAAAAAAATATCTGTAGCTTATGGAGACATGAGTTTATACTGGTTGGAGTTACTTACTTTTCAAAAATTCAGGCATATTCAAAACAGTACTACCCTTCAAATGTGTCAAATATCCTCAGTTGACACAGCTGCCCAAACTTTCAGGCTCCACTGCAGTCACATGAATGTGTGTTACCATATGAGGCTTGGAGAGTGAGTACTGAGATACAGCTCTTTGTACTTCGCTTTAGTTAATGCGTGTAACTTGACTGGTACCTTCTTGAAGTGTAACTTTAAGCAGATAAATAGCAAATACACAACTCTTAGTAGTAAACAGATTAAAGGTTTTTGTTTTCTGTAAACAAAATGATTCTATCAGGTCTGTTCCTACTTTCCCAGCCATCAAATTTAAATTAAAAAAAGAAAAAAAGAAAAGAAAGTACTATTGTCACATTGGTTTGGCATTGTCTGTTAAACCTGTTCTCTATTGCACTTTCTACACTTCCACTTTCACTACACTTGGTGACTAGTTGAGGAACTACTTCACAAACGGTCACATTCCATACAGTAACAAGTTGCTTTGCTGGATCCATTTTCCTTGTAGGATTTTGCTTTTTGTGTGGTTTTTGTTCTTTTTAACTGAAAAAAATGCACAGTCTCTTCTGCTCTCTTTTAGCATTTGTAGTGTACAAAACACTACGCCTTATTCTGCAAGGAAGAAACAGCGCTGCCTCTGTCAAACTGGCATGACCTCAGACATCATTTCTTCAGCTTCTGGCTGAGAGTTTGTACCTGTCTGTGCTACTGGCACCACGACTGCGTCCTTGATGTCTGAGGTCTGAGTGCACAAAGAGTTCTTGTCCTCCAGTTTTTTGGTGGTGTCTGGGCAGTTCTGAACAAAGATCACTCTGTTGTAGGCTTTCAACCTGCGCCACAGCTGAACATACACCTTACACTGCACGTACATGAAGACCAGGCCCCCTGTGAATCCAATGGCCACCACAACGAGTTTTGTCCAAAATGGCCATTCAAGGACACCTTTAAAATAAAACATTTATATAAATTATTTTTGTTATACATTGAATATCAAGCACTGATTTTCAGTAAAATATTTTGAAAATAAGCCACTTACTTGCTAAGAATTCCGAGTATGTACATGCTATTGGGGCAGTTGTGACTCAAGCAGAAAATAGCAGCAGTTTCCTATCCCATAGGCCAGCCAAGAAACTATATCTGCCTCCCATTTTTAACTGACTTCACCACAATTCGGTCAAATAAGAAATGAAAGGCCACTTGCACAAAGGAAGTATAATGCTTGATAACATTGATAGCTGTAGTTTTCTCTGACATGGCAGTACTTTGAAATAGTAACAATATATTGAGTGATGGTGCTAGCCTTTATTTTTAATTTGCAGCAAAATGAAAGCATACAAAACCTTAAAAATCACTTTGTAACTGCCTAAACTGCTATTACTCTACTTAATTGAACTTGCCAGAGACAAATCCTTATGTATTTGTTAAACTTGTTCACAAAATGTTTGTCATACCCTCTTCAACCCCCTGTTCCTGGAATCAGAAGAAGTAAAAAAGAACACTTTGCCAAGGTGTCATTCCAGTGATGTGTTCTTTCTCTTATTTTCCCCTTTAATAACTGGGTTTAAATATCACTGCCTTTTTCTTGCTCTTAAATGTGAAAACAGTACGGTTAGCATCTGACTAAGCCTATCAGTGGGTAAAGACACTTAGAATCGGCAAGTCACAGCTGGAGTGCTGAGCTCAGAAGAAAGAGGCTGAATAAACAGATCCACTTTCGTTCAGAGTTTCTTCCACTTCTTAGAATTAAAGATATGCTGCTGCTGCTTCATCCATGGTTATACAGAAAGTGTCATTTGTTGCTTAACTGGTATGGCACAGTGAATTTTGCATCATGCAGTATATTCCAGAATTGCTGTATTTTAACAAACTCAAGATTTATTAGGAGAGATAAAGCTCAGACCTGCTTCTTCACACAGAACAAATTTATGTGAAACTTGATTCCCTACCAGTGGTGCCACATAAATTCCAGAATATTTTAAATAGATTTTAAATCGTCCTTTCTGTTGACCAGTGACAGTTTTACCAATGAAGAGGTTTACACTTTCATTTATTTGTATCATATGCTTTCGTAAGGAGGAAAAAAAAATCCCTTTAAGTATTTCGAGACACACGTTAAAAAGAGATTTTTAAACTTACACAATATTAACAAACAGTACTAGTGCTCAGGGCTTTCAGATTTTCTCCTCTAAAGATGCTTACAAAGTGTTCTTTCCTCCTGTGTTCACTGTCTTTTTTTCCAGTATTTCCCATTTAAAGAGAGAGATAATGAGGAGAAAAGCAAATTACAGATATGGCTCTCCCCTGCCTTCTTCCTCCTAGAGGTTTGATTTTGTAAAAGTACCACCCCTGCCAACGTGGGGCCAAAAGACTTCTCTTCAATAAACACTTATTTTTACATGGTTTAAGTAGCTTCAAGGTGTATCTCTGTCCACTTTTTAGTGTGGAGAATCATCCGTTACATTTGGCAGGCACTGAATTCTACAATAAATATTTTCAGCCTACCAGGAATTAATTAATATGATTATTATGCATTCTACATAACAACAAAAATTCATGTCATCTGTTTTGTTGTGTAAATTCAGCTAACCCACAGAAATACCTTCCCCCTTTTAATGAGTAAGATCACGTAGTTGTACTCAGAAGTTCAAAGCCATTCCTAGTCCTGTCCTTAGGGCCATTTTTTTTGAGAGATGAAAAATAGGGTTACCCATCTAGAAAGAAGGCAAAGCAAGACTATATAGTATACATTCGTCTGTGAATTACTGAGGCTTGTTACATATTTTGCTCTCATAGGGAAAAAAGGCAAGCATCAGGAGTATCATCAAATATTTATCCATCAAGGCACAAAGCTCTGCCTGTTTTGCCTTCTGTGTTAACTTCAGAGCATAGCACAAAGCTACAGACCTTTGTCCTTCTACCGCTCTTAAAGTTAATTCAGATAGAAACTCAAAAGCCTTTGATCATCATGATAATTTTTAAGACTAAATTTAAGACCAAACAGACTTAGATTTGAAATGGAAAACAGTAGTTCAGTTTGGAACACAGTTTCCACACAGGGTACAAAGAAACCTAGTTGTGTTAAACACATGTTTTGCTACATATGGCCAGTTGGGTTTTTGGTATGTCCACAGATGAAGACTCCACCACCTCTCTGTTCCAGTGTTTGACCACCCTCACAATAAAAGCAACTTGGCATTCACAGTGAAATTCTATTCAAAATGATGCACGGATGGCTTTCCATATTTCTTAAGTCCTACATGAAGGACAAACTGGAACAGAGTCTCTTGGAACTTTGTATGAGGAAACTTGTTGATGAAAGGGCTCTATCGTGTTTTACAGGATATCAAGGTTCAAGTGGGTAATATAAACAAATCACTATTTTTTGACCTGAACTTGCACTGGGCTGTTTGAATTTGACTCAGCTTTTTGTCTGAACTTCAGAAATATCTAGATAATGGGAGATTAACCTAAGAAAAAACAGCAGGCTAGTTAACCCATGGCAATGATTACACTAAGTAGAGGTTTCTCTGCAGGGCATAACAAGCTTTTAACACTGATGCACTCATTACTTCTGCATTAAAGCAATTGATGTAGACATGTATCAGTGAGCTGTTATTTAAGAACAGAATGTGACTGGTTACGTACCTGCCTTTCAAAGCCATCCATTGCATTATCAGCAAGACTGAGGAAGGTAGAAGATACTTACCATTATCATTGCCTTGTTTAATTTCCTCAGCGGTTCTGTCAATTAAAACATACAATGACCAAACAACACAGGTAATTGCAATTACGTGGAATGTGACTGAACAAACTATTTTCCTTCTCTCACTTGTTGTCATCTGTAGTTTCTCCCACTGTAACGAAAAAAATAAAAGTCAGAATTTTAAAATAGTACAATAAACTGATTAAGCCATGTCTCTATCAAAAAAAAGTAATAAAATTAACAAATCCTTTTATTTTGATAACACACATTACAGTAGTATGTGCACTGTCACCGTAAAATTCATAATGATGTTATTTTTACAGATTCAGAGGAATGAAGAGTTCTGTTTCTGTCTGCTTGCAAATGACATCTGAAGTAATCTCATTGCAGCACAGTCAAAACATGTTAATAGACAGGTAATAAGCTGAATATTCATTTTAACTTTACCTGATGCACACTTCTGGTGATGAGAGAATTAAGAAAACCCAGACTTTAGTTTTTAATACTTACACTGTTCTCAGTTATTCTCAGTTGTTTAGACTTAGAGGAATGCAGTTATGGAACACACTTCCCATAAATTAAGAGCATAAGAAATGCAACTGCATTGAGGATTAAATTCAATAAACTTGAAAAGATGATTACATGGAAATGACTGTATGTGAAAGCAGTCGGCCTTGGTAATGCAAGAAGGATCTTCCAGGCGCACGTTTGTGAATTATGGCCCTAAATCCATCATGCATCTGTGAATTATGGCAATAAATCCTAGCTAAAGTTAAAGCTATTTTAAGATGAAATAAGCTATTCTCTGCATTTAAACAATGCAACTCTTTCGGCCAAATTTTAATTGTCTTCCTTGTGAAGATGTATTTTTTTTCAGCATTTCTTTAAAATAAACCCCTTCTCTACTAAAATGCTTACCTTGAAAAACAGATGAAAGAATGACATTTAAAACCAAAATGCCTCAGTTCCAAAGAATAATCTCAGAGCTGGCCGCTAGCATCTGATACATGGAACAAGTACAAACCACAATACAACAGTGCCACCTCCCTGCAGTCGTGCTCATGCAAGACTGAACTGTGCTTCAGTATGCAGGCCCCAGCACAGACCACCGACACTGCAAAGCTGCTCCTTGCTTACATGTACCTTTAGTGCACTCCTGCTGTGGTTCCTTGTCTTTTCCAGGTGCTAAGACTGGATCAAACCCCCTGGCCACTTCAGAGCACCGAGGTGGTATAAATTTACTTTGAAGGTATGAGTTTGGCTTTGTTTTCCTTGTTTGAGGTTGCTTTGGGGACTTTTTGGTTTTGTTGGCTGGTTTGGTTTTTATATTTTGTTTTGGTTTGTTATAGGGAAATAACAAATTTCCCCTAAATTGCTTATGTATAGTTTTGGAGATAGCATTAAAGCTGGATGCTTAGATTTTAACCTGAACCAGTATGGCAGTTCTTGTCTGAATACTACTTGCTGTCCCATCACATTTTGAAGGAGCACAGCTGCACTAAAATATGAACACAATGTCACCGAGAGGGCTAGCTTTCAAAAATGCTTCTTCCTGCCCCTGGTTTTACAACAGTACTTACCGGGCCAAACAAATTTCAGTCTTTAGTGGCAGTTAAACTTGCACATTTCAGAGCTGTCACCTCAAAACAAAATCTCTGGAGCATTTTCTAGCCCTTGCTAAAGTTTTACAATCGCAAGGCTTAAATAACTGTATAGAAGAACTGAAATATTTCCTGAGTTATATACAAAGAGACAGTGCTAGCAGTTTATTTCCTAGCTAATACTTCATTTCATTTTCTGATACATCTACTTAGGAATGAAAACTAAGCTTGCCGTGTTCTGTACAGCAGTCTGGGAAAATAGAAGACATTAAAAAAACTAAATAAACCAACAAAAAAACCCAGAACCTTATATTCATTGTAGCTCATGTAGGTAGTATTCAACAGACAAACTGTGACATTATCATCACAGTCTTATCATATCATTACAGTCTCCAGGTTACACAGCATTTGACCTAGAGGCTTTTATCCTTTTTGCAGCGAAAATTCAATTCAGGCCTTGCAAAAGGCTTTCTTTTCAAAGAAAAAGTGGTCTTTGTCCACATGGAAGAAGGGATTTTACCTTAACCCTTCATTTACCTGTGGACGCTTTGTGAGAGATCAATGCTGAACATAATAAAGAATGAACTGTGTTCATAAACACAAGTTTTTTTGTAATCTCAACTCTGATGCTATGCTTTTTGGTCTACTGGAGAGAAGATTCTGAGCTAAATTTTCACTGCCATGTATACCTCCAGTCTCCTTACAGCCATTTTACTCTCTGTAACATACACAAAAGCCTTAGTGTCGATCTGAACACTCAGACAAATACAGCTATTTCATATGGAATTTTAAAGTCAGAGAAGAAGGTTGGTCCCATTTCTCTATATGCAAACATTTTGTAAGTGGGTTAAAAAAGAAATGCAAAACTGAATGACCAACAGGCAGGATAGGTAAATAAAGGAACAAGCTCACAAACTTCTGCTGAGATTGACAAGAAAGGTACATCAGGAGAAAGAGCTAGCAGAAATGGGCTAAAGCAGACCTTTTTTGCTAACATCCTGTGATCAGACACAGCCAGAAAGCAAGCCAAGGCCTCCCTGACTCTGATTCCTTTCTCTGGTCCCTTTCCTTCTCCCGCCAGACAGCATGCCCATGTGTCTAGTCTACCACCAGAAAAGCTGGCTGGCAGGGGACTCGCAGAGGCCACCAGGACACGGGTCATTACGGAACTGGAGGACTTTGCAGAGTCCCAGCTGGGATACAAGAAAGAACCTAGAGACCTGCTCACACAGACACAGGGGGATCAGAGTACTTGGGAGCAATTAAAGCTCTTAAAGAGTAAAAGAGTTGCGCTTTTGTTCTGCCCTGCCCCAGCTGCAGTCCCAGTTCTCCTCTCAACTCCAGTCATGATGGGCTGAACTCAGAAGGGGAAGTTCAGTTAAACTTAATGCCTTACTCCCGGTGATCCCTGTGGTAGCTACGGCAATTTTCCTGTCCTACTCATGTATTTTAGCTTGGCTGAACAGAGAGTACTATATGACTACTGTCACTCTCTAGTAGACAATTGATGTTAGTAGATAAGCCAACAATTTATGTTGTCCTGGAGCAGAAAAGTGCAATTCACAATTTTAGGATATTTGCAATTGGCTTAAATCAGAAATTTAACTGTTTCTGTTAGCACAAACTTTCTTGGATAAAAGCATAGGTAGAGAAATAAAAAATAGCATGAAAATCCATAGTGAAGGCCACAATACATTGAGCAGTGAAAGCATCACCCCCTTTTACTTGTACTTTATAGTCTAGGCCTCAATACAGCTTAAAGTTGTGTGGGTAAGTTCGGCAGGTGCTGCCATGTCACACAGCATATCAATGCCTCCTTAACCACTCAGAAATTCACCCCTGCTGTATTTGGAAGCTTCTGCAGTTCTCATAGCATGAGTTCTACATTCATGATAATAAGGTAAAATAAAATGCATCATCTTTTATCATCTTCATCAGTGCTCTGGAAAAATGTACAACCATCAGGTTGATGGTGCTCTCACATGCCATGGATAGAATATCAGAGCCACCAAGAACAGAAAAATAACACAAAAATAAGTGCCCAAATGCAATTTCCCTTGGAAACTCATATGTTAATACACATAAAAAGACTGGAAGGAGGAAAAGAAATAGAAGAGACCGTAACAGCCAAAGGAGACATTTATAATGAGTTGCAAATTATTGAGACTCTAAATTGATAGACAAACACCCAAACACTGTAGCTTTTGCCCAACCGCCTCTGAAGCACCCCTTCACTGTTGTACATCTGATTGTCCTCACCCACAGATTCCTTAATCCTGACAGCAATACAGACACAGCCAGGAAATCATGAGAGATGCAGGTGGTTTAATGTCTTGCAAATGCAAGACATTGCATGAATACCATTATGCTCCACAGAACAGGTGTGCTAAAACACTCTGTAGTATCTAAAGACTGCAACACATTTTACACAAGTCACCCCCCAAAAAACCCCACAATGCAACAACACATATCCTAAGAAGAAAGCTTGAAGTAGCCCCAGCCGCGTTTCTGTTGTCTGAATGAGCTTTCTAACATTACATTTGCAGTGTGCTCTGCAAACCACTGGAGGGTGGTAGGAGACTGTCTGCCTGCTTCAGAGGTTCTTACCAGGAAGAGAGAATTAGCTGTCAAATGAAAGAAGGTGGATTGTAAATGTGACAAGAAACACTCCTTCCACCCCAACAACTACTTACAGCTACAGCTAAAACACGATGTGCACCTCAGCCTGAATTCCTGTGCTTTACTGCTGGATAAATTTGCAATAATCTTGAAAGTGGCAGCTGTAAAACACTACCTCGTGCTCTGGTTTTGATTCTTAAAGACTCTGAAATTTTAAGGGAATGGTTACTGATTTCAAAACCCACTCTTGCAATTACAAAATGCAGTCATGAGTCTTCTGGGTAAAGAAAAAGAAAATCAAAACAAAACCAAAATAAAATGCAGCCTACTCACAGGGAACATCTAAATCATATGCAGCCAACCACTTCCCTTTCCTATAACACAGTCTCATAAAATCCCTGGTGTTTATTTTAAAGGCCCAAAATTTACCTCCCTGCATGTCACTTCTAATAGAAGCTTGGTTAATCAGTGTCAACAAATAAAGATGTATATTTTCTTAATATCCTCTGAAAACAGATTGCCTGCTCCATATCCTAGAGACCCCAATACAGCCTCTCTTCTTAGCAGAAGTAAATCTGCAATTTTAATTCCCTCCCATACGTAAGCTTTCTGCAAAGTGGTTTCATGATTGCCCAATGCAGAACCAAAAGATTCACACTGATTCACACACAAAAGCTGTTTCCACATCACAGAATTGCACTCTTCAGACTGCTGCTTGTGTTCCTGTCCCCCACTTTCAAAATGTAGATCGATTGCCTGCCTGCCCCCATCCACCATTTTGTGTCCACACATTGCCTCCTGCTAGTGGTAATCTTCCCTCACACTGGCCACGAGATTTTGTCTACATAGATGTCCTGAAGCAACTCCATATCTACTGCAGGTTTGTAGGTTCAAACCTTTACAACCAAAGGTCTCTCTCTTGCAGGAGCTCATCACTGACGATGCCAAATTGAAGGTGAAGTTAATGGGCTGCTTTGAAACATGCTATAAATGCTTGGACTTCTAACTCCTGGGTATTTTCAGGAGCCCTGATTTTAAAAATTGCAGGTAAGGAGACTTGACAGGGGAATCTCATAAGCTAATATTAAATATTTTTCCCATTCTGACATATTTCTCCCTATCCATCATTTAGCAAAAAAAATACAACAAATGGAATGTAAACAGTACTCATAGCTGGAAGGACATCCTTCTGCTCTCACCTAGAGCTAAAGTCATCACGCAACATTTTCTGGATTCTTTCTACAATCTAAAGAAAGTCCTTGAGCCAACCTCTACCTTGGAATATTCATGCCTGCAAAATAAAGGCTAAAATAATTTACCAGGGGCTGTCGTAGAAACTGCACTCTGCACACAAACTAGGAATACACAGAAAAACATCTTTCTTATCTCAAACCAGGCCCGAAGGATCTATCCAGCACTTCTGAAAAAAGCTTTAGAGAACTGGGGCTGTGTATGATGAAGTGAGCCAAGTGCTCAAGATATTTCAGTAGTCTGAACATGTAGCTCAGAGATC
>JANHGB010010275.1:0-11306 GCA_026283785.1 Coracopsis vasa
AAACTCACAAGCAGGACCCATGCTTTTGATGGAAGTCAGGGCCAGGTTTGCAGGGGTTGTTCCAGTACTTCGATGTCAAGCACACTAGATTGGAGCTTCTTCCAGACTACCCTGGTGCTCACACAAGACCAATCCCAGGTAGGAAACACGTAGTTTGTCTCTTTTGCACCCATCTTCATGCAAAGGATCACAGTCCTGGTTGTCCCTCCAAAACCATGCTCAGCTTCTCGTTGAGAGAGGTGGATGGGTACCAGTGCAGGGAGAGCTGGGGGGGTGTTTAGCCCTCATAAGACAGTCCCTGGGGTAACACATACCCAATGTCTCACAGAACAAAAGGGTAAGGCTTCGGCTACCTCTCTGCCCCAAATTCACATCAGGGCCATTTCCCCCACTGCTATCACTCATAGCAACCTTGCTTGCTTTGCTTGTGCAAACACAAGCCACGCGTCCTTCCTGTCCTACGTGCTGGCCAGAAACATCAAACTCCCTCTTAAAGCTATTATTATAATTTCCTAGCGGAAACCTTCCTCTCTGCACACACAAGTCTTCATGTTTGACTATTATAATTGTATTTTCAAAAAGTTATAAATAACACATTAGCCTGGTTTATGTGTTCATGCAAGTCAAGCTATAAACTGGCAGATGAATGAAATTAACTGTCTCCAATATTCACATTCCTGTCACTTATTCAATTATTTGATCAACATAATTGCTCAGAACAAGAGCTAATTGGAAAATGACATGCATTTACCCTCTCTATAGAGGAGAGGCTTATCAGGTATTTTACTGCAGGCACTTTCATTATTCCAATATTCTGGAAGAAACAAGGTTTTTAAATGAGCCAGGCCCAAACACACAAAGCTTGTTTGATAGCCAGATGCTTTCCTGCCCTTAAAATAGCTCCAGTATTTTGTGATACAAGGGTTTGAACACGTCTGTATTGCAGTGCACGCAAGTATGTATGTATGGCACACATGTATGGGAGCCACAAGCCAAGCTTCCCTCCAGGAGTCTACAGCACTAAATGTGTCCTTGCTTCTGTGTATCATCTTTATTGGTGCATTCATGCTGGTGCTGCAGCTGTATGTGTTTGGTTCTGCCTAGGACCGGCTCCCATCCCTGGGAGCTGATACAGAGGATATCGATCAGCAAAACAGCCTCTCAGGAGTAGGATAGGCAGAAAGTGATTTTGTTGTTGCTGATGTGGAAAAGACTGTAATTTCCCACCTTGCCAGCTCCAACCCTGCATCGAGGTCACAGTTTGAAACACTGATACCTGTGGAATGGTTGGGTTTTGTCCCTCACCTTCCTCAGATGTTCTGATTAACATCACGAGTCTGGACACACACATCCACACATCTGTGCACTTGGTTATTGAATGAAAATCTAAGAAGTGCCAGAGCAGAGGGGTGGAGATTGAAAGGATCAGAAGGTAGGAGATTCAAACCCTAAATCGGTCCCTGTTTCCATTATTAGCTCTAGCATTGTTTGGGGTTAGAATATTCAATTTGTTTAAGTAAGAGACAAGCAAGCACTTTTCCCGGCTGTGTGGAGGGGGAGGAAGCTCATCTATCAACGCCAACAGTTTGTAACCTATTGTCTGCAGGCCCCGAGGGGATCTGTGGGTTATCTGTAGGGGAAAGGGAGCTAAAAAAAATCAACCCTGTTGTCTATTGCTTTAAATTCATGGCAGATGGCCTGCACCTCCGCTGGAGAACATCGGGGTCTGAAAATTGAAATCGGGTAAAACCCGGTGTGTTTTTCCTCCAGGTGTTTGTGAGCAGTTCAAGCACCAGGTTTTGCTTGCTTGAAAAGACTCTGAAAGTGCTCCATGGAGCATGTGAGAAACACACTGTACTGGATCTTGTCCCCTCAGCTCTAGCTGTACTGCTGGCACTGCACAAGTGGTACAGGACAGCTCTAGGAAACACACTGTACTGCATGCACCATCTTAGGGGCTGGGACTGTCTATATTTGACGAGAAGTAGTTAACCAGGTAAGTGGTTATTTAGTTCATCCACAAGAAGATTAAGAAATGAGTGCAGCACAGCCTATTTGTACTCACACTAGGACATTTCTGAGAGTGCAGGGGTTTTAGGGCAGGAAGCAAAAGTATATAATAACAGAATAAAACCCACCACAGGTGGGTAGGGACCTTGCAGTGCTTGTGTATGTGTCCCAGTGATCCCTGGGGGAAAGAAAGATCCATCAAAAGACCTGTAAGCACAATCTTGTGCTGCTTAATGGGGATGACCTGCAGTTTGTAAAAGAGAGGTGCTGAGGACACCAGCGACCATTCCTGCTCACAGCTTTGCTACACACATGGCCACAGCAAGCTGAAACAGAGGACATTGCCAAGGTTTGGTGTCCTGGGGGTGACTCCAGTTAGTTAGTGGACAAATAACCCCTGAGTGCAATGCTGTGATCTCTAAGCTGTGACTAACAGTATAAATCAGTAACCTGATGGCACCACAGGACATCTCACATGGAAAATGCAGGCTCCTCTGTTGCCAGCTTTAGGCACAAAGGGAAGAAATAAAAAAAACCCCACAATATATGGTGTTATTTTTCAAATTCAGGCTGCTGCTACAGCCACACTAGGGGAGAGGCATGCAGGGAAGTAGCCATTGCTAGGGCTGAGAGAAGAGGTAGCGCTGCAGCCTGCCAGGCCCCAAAGCAAAGGGGTGTCACAGGAGCCTCGAACCGGCAGCACGACCGGAGCAGCTCCGGAGGAAGCGCGGCACCCTCGGCCCTTCATTCCGGCTTTGCGCTGCCGTGCAGCCGAGAAGGTGCTCCCGCGTAGGCCAGGCTGGCACCGGTACCCGCACGCTGTATCGCCAGCAGGGGGCGGCCGCCGCTGCCGCAAACCGCTCGCCGTCACTCTTACAGCTCAGCATCCCTCCATCCCAATCTAGACACACACCTTCAGCCCCACAGCCCAGCCCTCAGCCCTCCATCCCAGCACTTTCATGTGCCCATCACCCAGCAGCCTCATACTCCCCCCAGTTCAGTGTCCCGGCAGTCCCACAGCCAAGCACACCGGCAGACCTGCAGCCACATATCCAGTTCTGTAGCCATGCAGATCCACTGACCAGCACCCCAGCATCCCCACAGCATCCCTGCAGCCCACCATCCAGTGCAACATCCAAGCTGCATAGCAGCCCCAGAGCCCCACAGCTCTGCATTCCCAGCCTCATTTGATTTGAAAATCTGTAAAACGGCTGCTCAAGTTAAATTAACAGAAAACGTGTTTTTCCATATCGATGTTCACAAAGGTGTTCATCCCTCTCTATTAACATCCTTCATATGGATTCAACTATTTAGGACCTTAAAAAGGGTTGCATGCATGTAACCAGGAGCCCTGCAGTCCAGCAGCCCTACCATCCAGCATCCCTACAGCCCACCATCCAAGGGCAACATGCAAGCCTTACAGCAGTCCCAAAGCCACACAGCTCTGTAGCTCAGCGTCTCCGGAGCCAAACCATCTTGGCATCCCAGTCAAGGCACACAGCAAGTGTAGCTGGCACAGTGCTGCTGCTCCTGGGTGTAGGTGTTACTGTGGTTTCTGCCTTCTGGGGCAATGACAACTGTGACTGTGGAGGTGGTTGTAGTCACACTGGGCCTTGTTTTGCTTGGGGTCCTGTTATAAAATGTACTGGTAAAGATGTGATTTCGTTCCTCAGAGCTGGAAAAATCCTTCTAGTGTGGGCTTGCCACAGCCTGAGTGAGGAGGCAGCTTTACAAACATACAGGATGCAGCCAGGGTGCACTCCTGGTCCAGCTGCTGCAACCTCTTGGCTCCAGTGCTGCAGCCTGGTAGTTCACAGTGAGTTTTGTTCCCATCAGGAATAGTCCCTGCTCCTGCGCAGTACAGTTTTTTTCTGCAGAATTTCAGCATTGGAAATGAATACTGGGAAGCTGGTGCTTTTGTTCCTTTGGGACATTCACCCTGCTACCTGTGAATTGACCTGACTGCATTTCTGCAACTGGAAAACTCAAGAGCTATATGCAGAAAAATGTTTATCCCCCGTTTTTTTGTCTATTCCTGTCCACTTTCTTGTCCTGCTGAGCCTCGTGCTAGTTTAACTCCTTGCAGAAGGCTCGTAGCATGTTTGATCTGATGGAGTGCTCCTTTCCAGCCTTGCTGTATACCCAAAGCAACGGCACAGGTGCGCTGCTCCTCTGTGAACATATTCCAAAGGCACATGTGAGCCGTCTTACCTAGAACTTCATCCTATTTATATTCATGCACAAAATATCTGGTTACTATTTTCTAGCAGAGTGAGATGGAAAAAGTCCCTCAGGTCACGAACTGGGATAGAAAATGAAGCCATGGAAAATATTTGCAGGCAAGCAATAAAAATGCAGTTTGAAACAAAGGAAATATTTACTTTCAAGCAGATTTTTTTTAATCACTTCAAAGTAAAATTATTTAAATTGTAGAAGACATTTGACTAAATAAAACCTTATTCTAAACGTCAACAATGGGAAAATGTGATGCTTTGATATTTGTAAATTTTTCCTTATTACTTTTATTTGAGAAATGTTTGGGACATGTTTTCTTTTGTAGGCCCCTCAAGAAAAACTATAGTTTTAAGGAATCAGTATTTTTCAATTAGAAAGTATTTTTGCTGGAAACTCCTATCTGGAAAAAAGCTGGGAATAGTTAGTGTGAAAAGTCTAGCAGGAAGCTTTTAGTTCCAGATGTGTTGTTCTGCTTCCCCTGGTATGGCAGAGGTGCTTACAATTAGAGTTCAAAGATGCAGAGTGAGTGGAACTAACTACATATTTCCTGACGTTCGTGCCTGTCAGTGCAGGGGTGGTTAGACCACTGTTTACAAACCCGAGCTTAATTCACTCTCATACCAAAGGCAGCAATTAAAACCCCAGTGAGAAATCAGGGCCAGTGTATCAGAGGCTTTCTCTCATGTTATGTCTGGCTGTGTTGTGTTCAGATGAAAGATGCACATAGTAGATAGATATAGTCCAATCCCAGCCTTCCTCCGGTGAGTCAGAGTCAGCTTCTTAGGTCTTACGGATCTAAAGTCAGGAGGGAAGGATGGTCTTGTGGCTTAGGATGAGGACTGTGAGTCACAAGAGTTTATTCATGGAAAAAAAGGTGCTCTTTTCATGTATTAGCAGATGTCTCTAACCAGCCTAAGCAAGTTGCCGCTGGAAAATTTCAGCTGTAGGCATGTTAAAGCTGGAGGGGGTTAAAAGGAAAGAAACGCAATTGACATTTCATCATTTCTGCTGCAACATTTATCCATAACTGATTGCCCTGGTAGGAAAAGGACACGCACCAGGGTAAATACCAGAAGTATCTTAATTAGCGTTTCAGGCTAGCTAAA
Organism: Coracopsis vasa; assembly: GCA_026283785.1. Lineage (NCBI taxonomy): Eukaryota > Metazoa > Chordata > Aves > Psittaciformes > Psittacidae > Coracopsis > Coracopsis vasa. The sequence goes on from JANHGB010010275.1 coordinate 5,352, forward strand.
CTCCCATTGATTAAGCTGGGAATGTTGATTAAAGACCTCAAGCTGTGACCCCAACAGTTCAGTCAGGTTACTCCTGCCGCTTAGCAAGGCTTGAGTTAAATTGGAAAGCAGGATAGAGTTTATCAGCTCTGAGCAGTGTGCTTCTGGGCAGATAACCTGCAAGTACCTCCCTGCTCAGCCCTCAGTCTTACAGGGGATTCAATAGGTTGTCTGTGTGCTGGTGGGAGATATTAAAGTCTTTCAGGAAAAAAAACCTAAAAGCCAGCCTAGCTTTGGATCAATCCTCTGGAAATCAGTCTTGCAGTTCATATAGTTAATGATCAGTTGGTGGGTTAATAGTCAAAGGTGAAGTCAAGGGTGATTAAAGCTTAAAGAAAACCCTAAACTGCTCAGTGACTGTAGTCAAAGACATTCAGCTCTTTTCTGGTGGGTACTTTTCTGTCCAGGCTCCCATGGAGGCTGATGAGGGATATTTTAGCTTGTTAAGGCAATAGCACCATAGCAACAAAACCCTAAGAAGCCTGTCAGTTTGGAGCACAGGACCTGTTTTGCATACCAGGCCTTTGATCTGTAAGTGTATTTAACAGTGCCATTTTTTTATAAGTGTGGTGAAAAGGTGAAATAGGTCCCTTGTTTAAGTGGGACAATTTATTATTGTCATTTAGCTCTTGAAGGACAAGCCATGCAGAAGAGCTCCAGTCAGGGGAGAGAGGCCTTGAATGCAAGAACATTCATGCTTGGGTTAACAGGGAAGCAAGCTGCATCAGGCTTTGCAGAATCCAGTCCTTGCATTGGGGAAAAAATGATGGTTTAATTTGTCAGTCTGCAGTTCATGTTTCCTCAGTTCTTTCTCTCATAGAGAGTAGTCTGAGATTCAGGACAGACAGCATTTAACAGGATCTAGCTGTACATCTGACAACTCTTGGCTGTGGCTTCTCACAGGCTCTTGGACTGGCAGCATGAGCAGGGCAGAGCACCCATGTGTGCCTCAGCCACAGAGCTGAGCAGTGCCCTGGCCACAGGCACTTCCCAATATAGGGCAGCTGACCATGCTTGCATGGGGAAAGGACCCAAAGGGGTCCCATGAAGATATCCAATCCCATGGTTTTCAGACTATTCTTCAAGGACACTCTGGTGATCCACAGGACAAGAGCAGGTGGTCAGTGAAATGAATGGAGAAAAAGTGAATGGAAAGAAAATGAAAAGTGAATGTGCAACAGGCACATCTACTTCCATGCATGTAAACAAACATTACAGTGAGAGAGCAAGAGCACTAACGTGTATCCTCAGCTTTGTATGGTTTCCTTTCTGTTGTCAATGAAAATCACCACGGACCCATAGCACTTGAGAGTCCTTAGATTGTTTTCCAAAGGTACTATTGAAAGAGCAACTGTCAGTAAACCCTAACTGCCTAGAAATAAAACCAGCTGTCCCTGACCATTTCTGACAGCCCTGGGTGTCTCACCTTGCTGGAGATGCCTCAGCCCCCGGGGGCAAATGCAATATGCAACTGTCCATACCATCAGAAAGTTTGTCCTGCCTTCAGTATTGAGCTCCCCATGCTGCAATTTGAGCTCATTACATCTTGCCTTACCTCCACTCTCCACATCTTTCCTTTTCTGTTGCATTGGTTTTATTCATTGCTGCCTTCCCAACCTTAACCACCTGCTGGATTTAACTCTACTTCTGAGTTCTTTTCAAGTGCTCTGTCCTACCCCTGAGCTGTATTTCCCAGGAGCAGCTGAAGCACATTCCTGTTTCCTCCACTTTGCTCCTTTGCTTCCCTTCAGGAGGGCTGCCTTTCACAAACGGCAGCTCCTGAACCTGCAGGAACTGCACTACACACACACATGCAAACAGCTTCACAGTAACCAAGACCTAAGATAACCGAAAGCATGAGAATTAAAGATCTCAATGTATAGTCAGTACCTGGAGCTAACCAGAGATATTCTACCCCTCATATTTTTTGTTAATTGTTGCTCTGGACATTTTTATTTTATCAGATGGGGAATGACACTTGAGACCTAACTAATTTGTGCCTCTTGTCAATGGCTCTTTGTTTCCTTTTAGGGTATTTTTTAACTTATTTTTCCCTGTCCCTATAATAATTTCTTTGTTCCCTTTGGTAAACTGGCCACTTGGAGCATTACATCCCTGCAAGGCAGGCCTCACCGTATTAGTAACAACAGCAGCATCCCCTGGGATGGCAGCAATGCACAGCAGCCAAGGCTCCTTTTGTTAGGCATCAAAAGTCACCTTACTTGCATCAACCAAACCCACCTCCACAGTGACCAGGACAAAAGAGATTGAGCCTCGGATTAGAAAGTACCTTTTTCTCATAAAACCAGTTCAAATGCTTTAGACCTTTCCCTCCTAGGCACTTTATTGCTCTTGTTAATGGCAGGCTCTCTGTCTATGCTAGTGCAGGCTAGCAGCAAGGTACTAATAAACTCATAAACAGCATGGAGGCAGGGAGCAGGCCCAGGTGGTTGCCCATATGGTTCAATGGTTGGCATTGTCCTTGCATGAGTTTGTCCCAGACCGGGCGAATATTCCTGCAGCCGATGTCCAGGCAAGTTTCAGGAGCTGTGGTGGGCGAGGGAGAGTTCCCAGCAGGCAGTCTGGGCACTGCTCTCCTGCTCCAGGGAGACAAGAGCTTGTCCCTCTGGGGATGGCTGGGCACGCCAATGGGTGCATCAGGGGCTGCAAACATTCCCTGGCCTGTCATATTAATTTATGTAGCTGTAGCCTTGACACTGCACAGCTTTTAATGGATTTACTCATTCCAGCATTCCTGCGGGGTGAGGAAGTGCTGCTCAGCCCCTCCGTCTGAGGGGCAAAACAGACCCATGGGGACACTGAAAGGGCAACCTGAAGGCTTCCAGAGAAGCCTTCAGGTCCCACAGCCCACTTGTTTCCCAACCTCCTGCCCCAGCCCCACTGCTTGAAGCCCTTTGGACTGGTGAGGATGAGCCAGGCAAGGAGATGTGTCCCGGTCCTGGTGCAGATGCTGAGCTGCTTGGGACCACACAGTGTGAGATGTGGCCACCTCCTCTGAGCTCTACAGCTGAGATGAAACCCAGCCTGGTGAGGCTGGGCGGTGTAAAGCGTGTGCTGGGCAAGTCTGGTCCTGAGAACACGATCAGGCTTGCACTTAACTTGACCCTTAGGGACTTGCAGGAGCTTAGGCAGAGACGTGGCTCTTCCACACCATGTGCTTTGAGTTACTGGACATGTGAGGCCTCGGCGCCTCTCAGAGGCCATGTATCAAATCCATACAGAGAGTTTCTGCAGAGAAAACTGGTTTGGAAGAGCAGAGGGTGCTCAACGCTTTAGATCTGCATTGCCTGAAGTTCCTCTGCTGAGAGAACCAGAAAACAGTTCAGTGTAAATTTTCCATGTTTGTTTTCCCCATGCCTGTGTTAGCAGTGAGCTGACCAGTCTTTTAGCCACTGCGTCATCTGCTCTTGGATCATGTCCATCACCATGATGTCAGGGACTGCTAACACAGAGAATCTGTGTTCGTTACTTAAGCTGTTGTATCAAAATGCACTGTTTCATCTACAGCCCTATTTTGAGATCAATGTTTTTATAACCAGTATCATTATTTTCATACCTGAACAGTCACAACTGGAACTTTTGGCAGAGCACCTTCAGCTTTCCATTGCCAGCTCCCAGGCACAAGTTTAACATCCCTGTGGAGCCCTGTGCACCTGAGGTGAGGATTTGTGGCAGGAGGAGGGAGGTGTTGGAAGCCACAGCTCCCTGATGCTGGGGTGACAGGCAACCCTGCCCCAAGCCACGCAGCTGCAATGAGCCCACCCTTGGCCATTGCCCGGTGATGAGCTTTGCTATGGCCTGCAGCCAGCCCGAGGCTCCATGGGGCAGGAATCGATCCAGGGGCCAAACAGATCCAGGCTGGGATGCTTCACCTGTATTTATCCCAGCCTTTTGTTCTTCCTGGCTCACCTTTCACTGACACCTGCACACCTCCTGTGTAGTGGGAATATTTGTGCCTTTCCCTGCTTCAGGGCGCTGACAGCAGAGGGTGCAGTGAGGGCCCATTACCCACACACGGTGGGGCTGCAACATCAGACCCCACTGAGGAGATGACACCCACTCATGGCCATTCTCGTTCTCCTTGCTGAGTCTTCTCCTTGCTCAGTGCTGCTTGTGATAGGAAAGATGTTTTTCTTGCACTACCAAAACAGCTTAAAAGCAAAAAGAAAACTCAGCAAAATGAAAGTACCACCACCACCACCACCACCAAAAATCCATACGAGAAGTCTGGCCCTCATTAACTCTTCTGTTAATTAGCTTTAAAGAACACAATAAAACCAGAAAACAAAGCAAAAGCCAGTAGAGGTAATTGGGGCGGGCTGCTGGTGAAGCAGCAGCGGTGGGGAGATGGCTGCGGAGGGCATCACCTTGCAGACAGCCCCAGATTTCTGAGGTCTGCCTCTCCCTCAAAATCAGATTTTGTGGCAAATCAGAGTAGACAGGGTAATTATCGCAGCTGTGTTTTGGGCTGGTTTAAGAGCTTGTACTTCCCCAGCTGTGTTGTAAGTGCAAGGGCAGTGGCAGGCAGCATTCCTGCCAGCACAGCCCGAAACAAGCACCTTCTGGAGAAACTCGCTGGGTGATTTTTGCCTGTTCATTTTCAATGACGAGTTTCTGAGGAAAACAGTAGCGTCTTAAAACCCACACCTACAGCCAAAAACCTTGCGGACTTTTCCCTCCTCCTCTCCAGCAAATACTTTGCTGCCTCTTTTACAATGCCATTTCTATTGACGTAAAGCAAAGATAAGAAATGTTTGCCTGTGCTGCCTCGCTCAGTTTTCCATGTGTGGCTCCTGGCTGACTTGCCATGTGTCCCTGCTGAGGTCTCAATCCACTTTCGACTGAAAGCGTCTGGGTCCTTGCTTGGCTTATCATGCCGACACAGCTGGCAACCTATTAATCTCCTGCTCCCAATGCCTTTACTGCAGTGGGAAAGTTCCAGTGCCTTTTAGTGGTTTGTATTTACAGCTAACAGAGGCTGGAGCTAGAAGCCCCTATGTCACTTCTCCATTGAAACCCCTCTTCTGAACCGCTGGAGCCACAGCAGGTTCAGCATTTTGGTCCTTCTTGCTCTAGCATCCTCTTTCAAAGGCATGGAAAACCATAAAGCAGCAGGAGAAGCAGGTTTGAAGCCAGAACCTACCAGTAATTCTTTGCCTTTGTTCACATCTTTAATCTGAGGACTTCAAGACATCCAAGAAGTATCTTTTCATACCCTGGTAAACTGAGGCTCAGTTTTCACTCAACAGAAGTTGTCCTGTAAAGCTGTTTTCAGGCACAGGAATTCTGCCTGCTCTCTCCCCAGCTAAGAGAGGACATTAGCCTGCCAAGGTTACCCAGCAAAGGAGCCCTTGGAATCTTATTCTGTTCAGAAAACTGGTTTAAGCCAAGCTGGTCAAAACACTGATGTGTGAAAATAAACCACCCTGTGAGGGTTTGCCTTCTAGGGCTGTGCTGGCAATACCATTCTGGCAACTCTTTCTTTCTAAATCCAGCTCAATCCTCAGGCAGAGGGAGGTGTGTGAGCAGGAAAGCTGGGACTAGAATGGCAATTTCCTGAGCCCAGCCTTGTCTGCTGGCCAGGCGACACTGTGGCTGCTAACAAAATAGTTAGCAAGCGACTCACAGGTAGAGATGGGACACTTGAAAGGCAAAAAATAACTTACAGAGTGGCTGGCTTCAATGTCTGATTATGCATACGTATTGTGTATGGCTTGAAAACCTGGGAATGGAAGGATTTCATCCTGTCCCTGAAAAAGAAGAGAAATGTAATGCCTGGGTAACTGCTTTCCAGCATCCCAAAAGCAGATTTCTGGTGGGGTGAAGCACAGCATGCTGAGAAGTACCTGCTCCTCCCCAGCTGCGGCTGCTAGGGCCAGGGAGGTGGCTGGACTC
>JANHGB010010275.1:24098-34389 GCA_026283785.1 Coracopsis vasa
AGCCTTGGGTGACATGGTCTAGGGTGAGGTGTCCCTGCCCATGGCAGGGGGGTTGGAACTGGATGATCTTAAGGTCCTTTCCAACCCTAACTGTTCTATGATTTTATGATTCCAGAAGATCCAACACTAGCTATGGCACGAGCACACTGCATGATCCATTTGGATGTCACAGCTCCGCTGCTGCCTTTTGGAAATCAAAATTAGGGCTTGTAATCCTGAGTATTTTGATGCTCTTGAAAGTTGGGTGCATGATTCCTGTAAAAAGAAACACACACCCAAAATCCAACAAAATAAAGATACAGGAAGGGTCTGGCTGTGGGGACACTGTGTCTAGGATTCTCATAAACACATGTTTTTCTTGTTAGACTCTTACCGACATATGTAACAACATAGACAAAACCCACCCTAAATAACGCTCCACAAAGTTATTCCAGGATGATGTTGCTATGACAAAACACCTTTGTGCCACGCTGATTTGTAATAGCATTAGCAAAGTCCACCCTGATGACCATGAGGTCAGCTGTATAACAAACTGAGCTCTGACCCTCTAGTTCCCTTCAGTACATACCCAGAGCTAGAGGGGATGCAGGAAAACAGCTGCTTTCCCTACCGGCTCCTCAGCTCCGGAGGGAGCTGGGGCTGCTGAGCAAGCTGTAGGGATTGCTTCAGGCCTATGGGATGGAGAGCTGGACCCTCAAAGGAGAGTGACGTGAAGGTCACTGTGAGACCTCACAGCTCCGAGGACTGGACGTCAGCTCCTAAAATAACAAGCACCCAAGTGAGGCACAGATGCTTAAATCCAAGCTAGAAACTGCCTAAAATAGGCAAAAGGAAACTGAGAAACAAATATTCACATAAACCACACTATCCTCCAGAAATTCACCCACCAAATGATGGTGATAACCATTGCTCATGCCCTGAGAGACCAGGGATCTTGGAAACTATTATTCTGTCCCATCCATAGCAAGGATTGCTCATAAGGGGTCTGTTAGTCAGATAATTTGGCACCAATTGGCTCTTCCCCATGAAAAAGAAAGTGGCTATGTTCTAAGCTTCTAGGAAAGTTAACTTTGCTCCTCTACTATCAAGTTTAAAGATCAGGGCCATGGACACCAGATGGGACAGCCTTCCTGAGGGCTGAGGGACTTTGAGGGTCAGATGTGTTGAGTTCTCTGTGTTGAATTCACTGTGTTGAGTTCAGCAGTTCCTCTGCCATCAGTTGGCTGCAGGGAAACCAACAGCCCAAAAGATGCTTAATTGTGGGCAGAAATTGCTCAAGTCAGTAAAATATCACTTGAAGGTGTGGAGCTGGAGTTCCCCTTTACTATCTGACATTTGGGTTTAAGCATCTTTCTGCTATAAGGACATCATTTGAAGGTGTGGAGCTGGAGTTCCCCTTTACTATCTGACGTTTGGGTTTAAACATCTTTCTGCTATAAGGACATCATTTTCATAAGACCTCATTCCTTCCTTCTCTCCAACTATGTAGCATAGATTCATTGCAGTTGTGATTATGAGGTCTCCTTTGGCTCCCTCTGGGCTAGCCAGGTGCAGAGGAGACCCTTCAAAAGGCCAGGTTGGATAGGGATTGGAGCAACCTGGTCTAGTGGAAGGTGTTCCTGCCCGTGGCAGGGGATTGGAATTGTATGAGCTTTAAGGTCCTTTCCAACCCTATGATCTAGTTCCTGCCTTTGGCTCCACCACAGAGCTGATGGATGTCCAAAAGGGAATCACTGCTCTATGCTCTGGAAAATGGAGGCAATGATCTCAAAATCCTTAAGGAAATCATGCCACAAGCAGCTAAAGAAGTAGTACCAACCAAATCAGCATTTTATGACGCTACATAGTTGTGACAAAGCAGCAGGATGTCAATGCAATTTTAAAGTGATGGAAAAGACATTGACAGAAGCCATTTAAAGAATGGAAAAACCAACCAGTTTCACATGAAGGGAACACTGGGAATGCTCCCTCCTCTTTGCCTTCCCTTCTAAGCAAAACAAAACCAGAAGTGAACTACAGGAGGGACCTGTTGTTTCAAAACTGAATGGAAAAATCAGACAACTCTCCCATGGCACTCACGGAGCAGAGGTTAAGAATGAAGGGCACAGCAGAAAGGGGAGATGCAAGATAAGCTGCTTAGATTCACATCTCCCCACTTCCTCTGCTTCGTCAGAACTGGGTCATATTATAAACTTATGCAAATGTGTTTACTTTACATTTTATTTTGGGCTTAGCCACACAGTTGTCAGCCTGTATCAACATGTCAGTCTGTTTGTGCAAACAATCATTCCTTCATGGAAGGATTGCAGCAAAACCAGGCAAAATGTTATGACATGCAAAAAAACTTCCTAAACATGACAAGAAAAGAAAAGCCACTAGAAAAGGGTACGTTTTCCCTTCCAATTACACTGCTTAAACCAAAAGAAATTACTCTGTATATATTTGCTCTTCCTCAAGGATAGTACAATATTGGATTGGATCGCATCATATGCGTTGATAAAGTACCCCACTGCAAAGGGGATAGATATGCTGGATGGGAATGAGGGAAGAGAAGCAGAGCCCATCAGCACTGTTCACATGTACTCCAAGCCACCTAATTCCATGACCCTCTCCATCCCTTCCCCATATAATATCCATGGTGGGTGGGGAGAAAGAGAAATAGCAGAGATTAGTGGGAGAAACATTAGCCCTGTTGCAGCCCCTCCAGTCTCTTGCAGAGGATGTAAATAATGGGTGAGAGATGACAAGGAAGGGATGAAAGTGGTTTGATGGTGGAAAGGCAGCTGCAGAGAGCAGGGGAGAGGACTGATACAGCAACACTATGTTTGTCCTGGCAACAGCTCTCGGCCTCTCTGTTTCCGCACTGATGTGGCAACATCTGGCCTCACTCTATTGTATTCTCCTTCTGCGCTGTACCAGACTGCACCACGCGACAGTCCTCCATGCTCCCCTGCTGCATAGCACCAGTGAGGAAGACAACGGTGTCGTAGCTTTAGGAGATGTTGCATGGACTCTCCAGTAACACGTTTGTGGGTCACAGGGACAGAGAATCTCAGACCTGAACACCAAAGCCTTGTGGTAGATACATGAGTTACGTTGTGGTGATGCTGTGCAACAGGCAGTTGTGCAGCATCCTGCACTGCTGGAACCCATGGGCCACACTGGAGCTGAGATGCCCTCAGCCTGGATCTCCAGGCCATTCATCTTTGACTGCTCCTCACACCTCTCACACAATGATGACTTTACAAATCCTAGAGGCAACTACAGTATTAAACCAATTCTGGACTAGCTCCTTACACAGCTTGCCCAGATGAGACTAAGGCTGAGGCCAGGCAGTGAAATGCATCTCTTCCTTCTGAGTTTTCCATATAATCTGACGTGCCTTATGAAAAAAACCTCTCTTCTGTTTTCTAAGTGTAGGCTATATTCTGAAAGAAATATTTCATGTGAGAATGATATAAATGAGGTATTTGGAAATAAATTCTGACCTGTGTATGTGTCTGCCTCTACTGCCTGCTTCAGGAGGCTGGAGGACAGTCCCTGGCCATGCACCACACTGATGCCTGGGGCTGTGCTCCTGGTGCCCTGGCAAAGTGCCTCTGGTTTAAAACTACAGCCTTCTCACTGCCTGCCCTGTCTCCAGCAGGCTGGGCTGGATGGGAAGGCTGTGATGGGCTTCGTCACATGCAGGCTTGTGCCCCTGATCATGCCTGCAGTGCAGGAGTGCCTGACCCACCAGCGGGTCCTTTCTGGTGAGTACCTGGTGTTGAATCCCCACTGCTGTTGCTGTAAGAATCACTTCCCATGGGCTTGGGTGCTGGTGGTGTGAAGTCGGGGTTTGCTTGCTGGAGACAAAGTCACCCCACATTTGCACGCTGATTTTGCAGGAAAAGGGGCTGTGCTAGCGGAAATCCCAGACCCTGTCTTGCCAAAAATCGCTCTGCTACCTGTGGGGCATTGCTTTCCTGCTGAGGCAGGATGCTGTCCTACACATCCCAACATCTGGACAGGGCTGACGCAGTTCAGGTCATCCTTTACGCCAGGGTGACTCTATGCATGTGTGTGCTGCTGTGATCAAAAGGCTCCTTCAGCTGCCCTGCTTCAGATACTGGATGGACTGGCAGCTGAGGCTGATAAGAGCACACTGAAGTAAGCCCGCTGCACATAATGTTTTCCAGGAATGCTGAAATCACTGCCGCTTTGTGATGGATGGAAGTTCCCAAGAGAGGATTTTGTTTTCTTTCGTATCAAATTAAAGTGCTCTAGGAAAAATGGATCTTTTTTCTTTTCATGGAAATAAATATCACCTTTACCATTTCCCCCCTAGTATTTTGTGCATTGGACATGCCTCTAGGGTATGATTGAGGATTGACTAGAACTGAGACATTGACAAATATGACAGTTTGGTAGAGGGCATCTAAGGAAACTTAAGCACACTCTTACTTTGCTTTTTCTTTTCTTCCCAGACCTAATTACTGCACACAGAGGGGGAAAACTGCTGCAGGAGATGGCCTTTTTGTATGACTGCGTGCAGCTGACCTAATATTGTCATATACACTATCCTTAAACACTGAACCTCACTGAAGCATGTGAGTGTCCTTACAACTGAACAACCTTTCTGAGCCCTAGTGTATAATTGATGTGCTCAGAGGTTTGTACAGAAGATACCTGTCAACTTCTGCCTTTAGCGCTGCCCTGGCATGCAGCAAGGTGGCAAGAGGGGAAAAGGGGAAAAACAAACTACTCAGGAAAGAGTGAGACATTATAAACCTCAAGAAGTACTGGCAACAGGACTCCTAGGCAATTGGGAGTGATAGAAACTACTTTAGGCATAAGCAGATTAAGAGCCCAATTAGAGAAATGCATTGGGAAATCAATAGCCCCAAGGAGGGCTGTTAGCTACAAAGGTACAGCCTTTTCTTTAGGAAGTCTCAAAACTGTGGATAGCTGGAAGCTGGGAGGAAATACCACTGCACACTGTAGGGGAAAAATCACTCTGCTCAGTTCTTATACTTCCCAAGCATCTGCACTGGCTAGGGACAGGATGTGGGATGAGGTGGACTTTTGGCATCAACCAGCATGGCTGTCCTAATGTATTTAATGTTTTTTAAAGAGCAGGATGGGTTTCAAGCCAACAGCAGGCCCCCAAGATACAACAGGACCTTCTGTAATGTGATGTAATGATGAGGGTTGCTCATTACCCATTAAGTGCAGTCCTCTACGGTATAACCTGAGGAACAAGCAGTTGTGTAATTCAAAGAACTTTACCATCTGAGGCAGAGTATTCTTCAGCATTACCAATTTGTGTCCCCACACTATTTTAATGGGATGGATAAATCAGTGATGTGTGTGAAAAACAGGCATAAAACCCCAGCTTGGAACAACTTTTTTAGTTCAGACCCAGATTTTGGTTTGGTTTTGTTTTAATTCAGCAAGGGAAATGTGTCTAGAAGAGGAAGCGTGAGGAGCAGCCCTGCTGATCTGCAGGGGACTGCACCAATCTGAGGAGCTCCCCTGGCTCTTCAGTGCAGAGCAAGGAGACCTGCAGCAGACACTGATTCAGACACTAGTGGTGGGTACAAGAGTGCTCACAGGCATCTGGTGCTCTTTAGGTTTGTGCATTTAGGTTGGATCCTGATCTTCTTATTTGAAGGCAAAAGAGGAATCATTTCACTAAGGTCAGCAGAGCTGCAGACCCGTAAAGCTTTACGTAGCCTGAGAAAGACTCAAGCAGGGATCCCTGTTAAACTTTTGGAGTTGCAGGTGTGCTTGTGATGACACTGCCTCTATGGCTCTTTCCCCCTAGCTTTCACTGGGAGGGATGAATATTGATCCTCTACTGCTGCTCAGAATTCTGCTTCTCTTGGTGGTCCCATGGGTCCAGCCCACCTACTTCAAGTCCTCTGTAAATTTTAGCCTGCCTTTTTTGTATATAAGCATTAATCACTCTAAGGAGCTTGTTTCAGTGTCTGCCTCACAGTCCTATAGGAGTCCTTTGGTTATTGCTCATCAGAGGACAGGCTTAATCACTAGGTTTATGCAATCCCAACCCATCACCTCTTGCAAGGTGGGATGTCCTTGTGCTGTGGGCCCTCTGTGGCCACCTTCCCCCTGTTCCTGATGAAGGCCTCTGTGCTAATGCTTCTTGTTAACAATGGCAGAGAACAAGTTCCAGGTGGAAATGTGATTTTTATGATTCATGTTTCCATTTTCAAGTTGCTGATGGAGTGAGAGCTGCATGCACGGAGTTCTATCTTTTGTCCTGGCAGGCGCTTGGTCTTCCATGGTTCAGCGGGGGTAATAACACCATGGAACAGCTGCACCGCTTTCCTCTGCCTCACTACACCTCATAGTCTTTTGGCAGAGGAATGCCGAGTAACATTTATCTGAGGGCAGTACTCTCACAATAGCCCTCCCTAGTCATCCTCTCTTCCCACAGCTCCTCTCCCCCTGCGTTCCCCTCTCTATAGGCAATTTTCTCATTTATTTTTAATTCAGAATGGCATGTTGCCCGAAGCCCAGTGCTCAGCATTTTCCCGCTGCTTGTATCCCATTCTTCCATCTTCTGAGCTCTGTCATAGCCTTTCTACATTATAATTACAAGCTCAGCAGGCTTCAGGCTTCCCTGCTCCTTGGGGCTGAGCAAACCCACTCCTTTTTCTTTCGCCTCATTCCTGTAATCTGCCACAATGCACCTGGGTGAATCTGTGGAGAAGACGGGCAGCGTATTGCAGAGCAAAGGCTGGAGACTGGGTGGCAATAGCAATGGGATAAAGCCTTTCCCACTGGTCGCTGTTGTGGCGGTGATAAGGCGGCATTGGACGCCTGTGTGCGGAGTGGCTGTTGACTTCTTGGGGCGAGGACGCCTGTATCTGCTGGGCTACAGGCAGAGCCCTGGCCATTTTCAAAGGGCTTTGAAGTACCCTCTCACAATCTCTTCTGGGAGATAAGAGATTGCGGGAGAGGAAGGCGTTCCTGGAAACAGTTTCAGCAGCACGTATGTTTATCTAGGCTGGGTAAAGCTGGAGGAGGCCAAAACCTGGGCAGCTGACACCCGAGAAGATACACAAGGATTCAAGCTGAAAATGCAAAGTAATGTGAAACCTTGGGGTTTTAAAGCTTAAATCAATCATTTTTCTAGCATCTGACTCAGGCCTCCGGTTGTACGAGGCAGACATTGGTGGCTACATCCCTGCCTGGTCCTTTCAGTATCTGCATGGCGCTGTTATTTGTGAATTTGCCTTCTCCCTTGCCTGTGCTGTCTGCCCCTGCAGCTACCCAGGACAGACATCCCCAGAGGTCCCACATCCACTCAAAGGAAGTATTTGTTTCTCTTTGTTTTAAACTGAGCTCCTGTTCATTCTGTCACGTGCTCCAGCATTGCAGGAGGTGGTGAAGAGCAGTTTGCAGGGAAATAGGTGGCCAGGTGACCAGGTTAATGATGGTGCGACTCCATCTGCTGCCTTCTCTGCTTTGTAAACCACCACCGTATTTGCTTTTTGTCTCCCCAGCTGAAGAATCACGGCCTTTTTTAGTGTCTCCTAGTAAGACAGTCGCTCCATTCCATCCATCATTTCAGCTACCATCCCTCCAGATCCCTCTCCTAACCCCACCACCCTACTCCTGAGAAGTGGAGGGCAGCTTTGTGGGCAAAGCCTCTGCTCCATGTTTTGTTCTTCAGCACTCTTCCTGGTAATGCCCAGTAATTTATTGGTTGAGTTTCATCAAGCTTTAGTGTTGAACCCTGTCAAATACTTTCTGGAAATCCAGCTATATCATGACCTTGGGACCTCCGTTACACCCAAACTTCTCTTCATCCCTTACAACTGCAGCAGCTTTCCAGAAGCATCTGTTGCATTCAATGGGTTTGGGAGCAGAAACATCAAAATAATGATGAGAAAAAGACAGGAGGCACTTTGCAAGCCTGATGACAGAAGGATACCTTGCAAAGCTCTGCTATTGTTTGGGATCCAGTCCAGATTTTTTAATTCTTCATCTGAAGGGCCAGTTAAAGCAGTCACTAAACCCCTTTAAAGTGCCACAGATTGGTTCTAATTAGGACCAGGTTGTTCTGACTGGAGGCTGTGTTTGCCGGTAAAGCTCTCTGGCATGATCCAGGGCTGGCTGACCAGGAAGCAGCCCCATATCCCTGTTGAGCTGTGATAGTTCAAAGTGAATCGACCTGCCCATGGCAGAGGGGTTGGAAGTTGATGATCTTAAGGTCCTTTCCAACCCTACCTATTCTGTGATTCTATGATTCTATGACATGTCACAGCAGCTTTCTTACGGGTGCTTTGCATCACTTTACTGTACAGCTGAGAGTTTTAATGTTCATGAGGCTTGAAATTTTGACCTATGCTTTGGATGACCATGAGGGAGAGGGTGGCACAGCAAGAGAAGTGGAAGTGGCAGTGAGCAGGGTCAGTGCTGCAACTATACAGTGCCCTGGGGCTGCTGGGATCTTCACAGTCCTGGCGGTTGTCATTTCTGTAATAAACAAGATAAAAAGGTGTTTGGGGCTGGGGATTGCTAGATCCTAGGGTACCGTTTTAATACAAGCTACCGGTTGCTTTGTAGCCCAGTCTATTGGCTCCAGAGGAGTGTTTCCACAGTGAGGACAGCAGTTGCTGCACAGGATCCTATTTGTTTTCCCTTGACACTTTGTATTTCTCACCCAGGCACTTCTGTTTCTGATTAATTAACAATCAAGGTGGCAAAAAGATAGCACAATCTGGGGTTTACAAATAGCTTTATCTCAGTGGGTGGACCAGAGTGGAGGTTCCTGGGACACGTGGCCCATAAAATCCCCATGATGTAAGGGCTTAGGGTTGCTTTTCCCCCCCTTCTCCTTTTCTCATCATGGTTGGTGGTGTTTCTTCCAAGAGTGTTGTTGCTGATTGATAATTTCTCCATGTGCTGCAATCAGGTTGGGACTTCTGCTTCAAAGACTGTTCCATTGGCTCTCCCAGATCCCTGCAGCCACCACACGCTGCCTTTCAGAAGCAAACACTTGAGTGGGAAAATGTGTAATAAATGGAATAGCAGCATTGATGGTGCTCATTTGGAAAGGAGATGATAATCTCCTTTGCACTACCACATGCTAACGGGTGAAGCATCTGCGTCGCTTGTTCAATAAAGCTGGCGCTGGATTTGTCTCCATTGCCTAGAAAATCCCCTTTAATCTTGTGAAATGCTATCACTGTAATAAGAAGTATATCTTGACTTGCATCATTTTGCTTATTCCCCACTATTGTCTCGATGCAATATGGTGCCAATTTGCAAATATTTAGCTAGATTAAAGCATTAGCCTTGTGTGATGGGGAGAAGCATCATATAATGGGGAAAGAAAGAGAAGAAACAGACTTTATCGTATAAATACATGTGCCTCCAGACCCATTTTACTCAACACTTAAGTCTTTGGTTTTATTTCTTCCCAAGTAAGCTTTGCACCTAGGCAATTCAAACTTTTCCCCTCCACCTTTTACAGCTGCTGATAAAAACTAGATGCTGTTTGGTCCTTTTGGGCTGCATGTTACCACATTAGTTAAATAAAAGCTTCATTTATCTGTGCTTGAACGTGGGATTGCTCTGGCTGGATAGCTTAGGAAGGCCTAAGCTTTTGCTTTACTAAGCAGGCAGATGGGGCTGCTTAAGTGAAGAGCCAGAGAGTTTAGGTGAAATGGAGAGAGGTGGGATTTTCCCTTTGTGGTCTGGTTCTTTGGCCTGCAGATTGCAGGTCTCAAATCTGCTCCCGATTACACTGTGTAACTTGATTTACAGCAGCCCACTCTGGATTTAACTCCACGTAATTGATGACAGAGTCTGGTCCTTATTATTCATTCTGCACCCAGCCAGTTTAAAGGGTCAGGGAAAATATCTGAGGGACAGAACTGCCTTTGATCTTTGGTTTAATATTTCTGCTACATTTTACATACACAAAGAGTTATCGTGGCCTTTTACTAAGACCTGTTTAGCAAGGAAAGGCATAACAACTGGTCCCTGTGATGATGAGGAAGCTTCTGGGATGTGTGAAACGTAAAGTAGAAATGGGAGAAGGAAGAAGATGGATTTCTCCCTCTGTTATTCCCATTAATAAGGCTATATGCAGGTAGAAAAAAGGAAAATAGTGAGTACACGGACCCTTTATTAGAACTTTTAATTTGAAATAGTTGGCTTGCAGTGTCGCAGAGAATGACATTGTGAATACCATCACCATAATACACTGTGGAATACTTGCACTAAAGAATTCACATTTGCCAACATATACTCTACACCTGCACTACCTAGTCAT
>JANHGB010010276.1:0-13330 GCA_026283785.1 Coracopsis vasa
ATGGTGTTTGCCCCGATGAGGAGAGGACTGGTAGCAGAAGAGGACAAGCAGCAGCTTTTTGACCTGGCTCTTTTTTTCTGGGAGCAGAGGACAAACATACCTTTCTGCTCATTGTGCAGCAGACTGCCGGGAGCGGACCCGGGAGGCATACCATGGGCTGGTAGCAGAGATCTCCAGAGGGTCAGTCATACGGGCATATCCCTAACGGATTACAGTGCTGCAGGTTCCTCCATACGGATTTGGAAGGTCTTTCCGCAGTGGCAAACAAGTTCTGCTAACTTCCCAGACATCCAGAAATGCTAATCAGCAGTTCTAGTCTGCAGCACATTTATTACACCCTGACATGCTGGAGACAGCCTGTTACAAATAGAACTGCCTCGTGAAAAATGCTGTTCCAGTGTTTTATAATAAAGTGCACCAATTAGATGCATTCATTAGGACAAACTGCTTGTCTTTTGTTATATTAGATCTTTTAAAAGGCACAATGCATTTCATAGCTCATTCTGCTCTGTAGTATTATTAATTGAACAGAGCACATTACAAAGTTTTAATCCAATAACTGTAAATACATAATGAATAATACTTCCTTGGAGGCTGCCAGGGTTGCAGCAGTCTCCTCTACAGCTTTGAACACTCAGAGGAAGATATATTACTATAAAGTCCCTTCTTTCCTTGCTGTAGGTTCCCCACAGGTATTGCAGGGACATTGCCAGAGCAAGGAATATTGCATGTGTGGTAAGAGACAAATGTGTCACTTGTTAAAATGTAAATGAGGAGCCAAGCCTAAGATTCAGCTTTTCAGCTTTTTCTTATTGAAAAGGGTCACATGCACTAGTTCTTGCTGTCTCACAGATCCCTGGATGCCAAAAGGAAAACAATGTTTTAATTTTAGCAGCATGAGGATTCCTAACTGCAGCATATTATTTATAAAGGGTAAATGGCAAACACTAAATGAAGACAAAAGGAAACATTCTGTTCCTCTCTGGGGGAGCACAACATTATTATAGAAGGTTGTGATTGGGCATAGTAAGATGAATTGAGCTGCTGTTCATACTGACAAGAACATTTCTTCTTCGATTCCTATTAATACATGAAGTAGCTGGCACTCCCCAGTAATACTTATGTAACTGATATGATCTACAGCAAAAGGACCCTGAACTCAATGATGAAGATACAGATTTCTGTATAAAAGAAGACTCTAGGGCACACTGAAGTGATTCCTGGTTTTATCATGCATACTAATATTTTCATATGGAATAAGTACTTGCAGTAACTTATGCCTGCGCTGTACTCAAGGTGCTTAGCAGGGCTAATTAGCTTGAAGAGAAGTAGTGCATTAATACAGTCCTGTGACCGCTAATGAAGCCCTATAACTTCCAATTCCAAGACTTTTCTGGTCATCAGCATGAAAAATGGTCAGAGAGGGAGATAAGGTCTCTTTGTACATATCTTTGTATTGGTTAACCTGCTGAAAGTTGCAGCAACATGAGTTATTTTCAGAAATTTAGATTTATGCTCTTCATCAATGAGATATGTTTTTGCAGGATCTAGGCCTTTGGCACCTATGAATATGTGGTCCCATAGTATTTGTTTCCCAAGACCTGATCCTGTGACAACTGAAAAAACACTAGGAGAGAATTGAAAGAGGAGTTTTGCACTTATCATTCTTTTGGCCTGAAAATATTCCAACCTGTGAAAATCCTAACACCTACTACTGAGCAGGATCAGATCATAGTGAAGCAAAGCAGTAGAATATAGACCAAATGTTTGAAAATAAGAAAAAAGAAAAAATACCTAAGTATAGGAGCTACTGAAAAACTGCAAACCTTGGAACTGTTTTTCATAACAGATAGTAAATCTAAAATTTGCCATTCACTGGTTTTGGTGGTATCATCAAATGCGTGATGTTGCTAAGCACTGTTAGGACTCTGGATATTTAGGATTATTAAAGGTTTCATTCTTTAATTCCCATCACTTCATCTTCTTTCTATTAACTGCATGATGATGAGTCTGCAGAAAGGCAGTAGTATAGCACATATCTCAATGCAGGGACAGTGAAGCTACCGCGCTACATATTTTGTGAGTAAAGTACTTCTTGAAGGTTGTGAAAGCACAAATTACAGTGAAGTGCGCTTTTCCCTGGCAGAGTAAGATCAAATATTTATCTCATTTGTTGAAATGGTTCTAGCCTATACCTAAGCCAATCAGAAAAGTTCATGAGTTTCATGACTTTGAAGGTTTTGTTGCTGAGGGCATACTCCATAAAGTTCTTTCTGTTGGTATAACTAGGGCTGGTTAATCCACATAGTAATTTTGGAAAGAACAACCTGATGCCTGAAGATGAAATTTAGACACCTAAATCCTAAAATCCATCTCAACTGCTGCCTAACTCTGGAGGCACCTGACCTCCATGGATGCCTCCTTTTTAATCAGAAGGTTCCCCAGGCATCAGCAAATTGACTTTGAAGCATATCTGATTTGAACTTTGTCTGACAAGACTGAGCAGATATAGAGCATGTGGCTACAGGATGTTAACATTTTTAAGATGTCATATCTAAGACTGAGCTTCACCACAGATGCTGTAGTAGTAACTATTTTCATTTAAGAACATAAGGAAGAGCCAGAACATCAGTTCTGCTGCATGTGCTTCCACACATTTGTGTAGGCATGCTCTTCAAAAAATGCAGTGACTAACAAAATACTCTCAGGATGTGTGAGCACCAGCTTCAACTCTGTCCTGGGCTTCATGTAGAAAAAAAGAGTGGACCTCTTCTTTTAGCTGTGTTTTGTGAGAAAACTGCATCTTGTATCGTAAGGAGAGAAACCAAGTCCCTCCCTGCCTTCAACAGAGTATTCCAGGAGTGTTCTCCCTCAGTAACCCAGAATGGACATCTGAGTCTTAAGGAGAGAGTAAGAAATTATATGACCTTTTCCAGGAGTATTTTCTGTTGGAAAGCTGACAGTGAAAATACTGATCAGAATGGCAGCAGGCAGTTTAAAAGAATCTCCGGACATTGCATTAATAACCTTGATGTACAGAGAGGTTTCAGTATTACATTGTGCTGGCAGATACAAAAAAAAAAATTAAAAAATGAAGTGTCTGACATTATGGACCTTAGGGCAGCTCTCCAGGTCAGACCCACGGGTTTTCTCCCAATGGGAAAAAGAAATGAGTGCTTATGCTTGGGTGCTTAATAATTCAGGCTGGAATGTGGGAAACTCAACTTTCAGCATCTGCTCCAATTTTGAATGAACAAAATGAAGTGCTTGAATGCAAAACTCTCAAATAGAAAAAGCAAGGACTAAAGTCTGACTGCTGTGTTAGGTAACAATCTATTCCTAAACTAGAAATAACTCTTAATCCTCCCATCTCCAGTGTCACCTCTCAACACAATTACATGTCTCTGAAACTATGCTAAGTGCTTTGTTTTTTTCACTAGTACACAACAAAAATACATTTTAAAATGTTTCAAAATCTTTTAAATGGAAAAATTATCTCACAGTGGACCTCAAGTCCACTTGTGCTTCAAGTGTCATATAACATTAAAAATATGCCACACCTCAGTTATTTTTAAGTATTTAGATATTTTAAAACAATCTAAAATAAAGTTGTATTACTGAATGTCTTCAACAGACAGATTCAGATATAAGAGCTACGAAAAGAATCTGAAGATCTTAGATGGCAACTTCTTTTTACCTAAAAAGCGCAAAGGTATTTTCCTTTAAATCTGAAGCTTTTAATAAATGCTTTGAAGTCTATTAATAAAGATGATATATTAAAATCCAGGTGCCATTTATTTGACAGAGTGAGGGTGAATATCTGTGACTTTCAAACTCAGTGTGACACACTCTTCTCCCTCTGGTTTTCATAGTGAATTGAATATTTAACTCCCTTCAGCAATTTTGGAAATCTCAATTTTTAGCAATTATGATGAGAAGCCATTACTTCATAGAAAGAAAGAAGAGTTAGTTAAGTTAAAGAAATGTATCTAGATTCCTTTTAAAATAATGAGAACACACAAATAAAAGGGAAATTCTTGCCAGAATTCTACAACCCCCTTTTTCAATTTGCATATTAAATTGTACATCTCCCAGTTTCTGTTCATTCAGCAAAATAAGAACTTCTTCTTAAAGTAATTGTGTTATTAGTCTACCTTGGCAGTAACGATCCTAAGGTGAAGGTAGCAAGTAATCGTATTTCTAACTGTGTCTGCTTTTTAATAATTGCTTGTAAAATTAAATTGTGCCTTTTCCAGTCTTGAGAACTTTTCTCTCTTCATCTGCACTGAGCCATATTTAAACTAAAAGGCAGATTTCTGCTAAAAAGACAGGTTTCTCTGAGTTGTTTTGGTTAATACTTGTTCAGCATGTCTGAAGCCAATATTCTTTTTCAGTTGGAAATTGCTTTATCGGGCATATTCATTTTCATTAAAGTTTTCCATATTATTTTATCTGCTTTATACAATATGAAAATAGAAATAATAGCCTTATTTATAAAAGCTTTAACCAATTATGAGAACAGGAACACTATAAAGCAATAACAATACCCTGGACAAACAAACAAGAAACAAGCAGCCATCTCTCCCTCACCTATACCTCTTACAAAAAGAGTAATTTTAAAAATCTAATAAATGTTGGTCGAATACTAGTTGCCATATCTTTACAGAAGTTTTACCTTGATTTTGGTTTCAGATTTCTTTTGGCATCTACCTCACTCAAATTATATTTGTATATATTACATTTTATTAATATTAAAATTAATGTTTTAATATTAATATAGATTAAAAATAAGTTATCACAGGTGAATATTTAAGGAAAATGTTTTCTAGTTAATCCTAGAGACATGGAGCCTACTATATCTCAAAAGTCTGTCGACTGTTGTTTATTGCATATATTGACTAAAGGCTCGAAGAATCAGTCCTGGATCACAGATCTTTTATGCTTAAAAAGAAATAAAATGTTCCCTTTGCATATTTTCATCAGTTAGAAACATGTTGAACTCACATGGAAATGTAGAACCCGAAAAAGGTAAAAACCCCAATAGAATAAATCGGTGATACTGCTCCAGTGAATACAGAGAGACAGTTAAAATTAATTTCTTGTCATCCTGATTACTTGCTTTCTAACTGTACGCTGTTGCATTTGATGGGTCACTTCACACTATGCAAAGGAAAGGCTTGCCACTATAATTTAGAATGTAAACTTTTCTAAAAAAAAACCAACAAACCAAACAAAACCAAAAAAACCAAGGGTAGACACATCAGTGCCAACAGTGTAGTAGTATTTGTGTCATTAATGTGATTTATTTATTCCACATCATGCAGGCATTAAGTGGTAATTACTTGCTTTGTTTAGACAAGTCATTCCATTTAGAACAGTAGCAATTAGAAATTTTTAAAGAGGAAATTTTATTGTGTTATTTATAATTTTTCTACTTTTATTTCTAGAAATGTCATACTCTGAGCAGCATTTTTTACCTAACATATCTTACTTACTACATTTCAGGAGGACACAATTTCTTTTTAAACCAAATACTGATTAAAACCCTGTTCTGCACAAGAGAGTCTTCTTTCACAGATGCTGATGCAAATACTGAGTTGAGGGAATAATTCCCACTTAATATCTTTAAAATGGTTTTGAGGCTGGAAATATTTTCTGTGTACATGTACAATATCCAGTGTCAAACAGAAAGCAAAATAATTAAGCTTTCTGTGCTTGTAGTCTTTATTTTTCTTTTCCTATAGAAACTGAAGCAATATACTCTGCTTTTACTATCCTAGGGAATATTAACCTTAAGGAGTGCATTGAAAGTTGAGGTTATCAAAAGAGATGTCAAAAAGGAAATGAAAGATCACTTGTAAAAACCAAAACCAGAATTAGAGAGGTAACTCAAATTGATCACAGTATGGTGGAAGGAACATTTGTCATCTAAGTAGTCCAAAATGAGCAGCAGTGATAAGCAGTACTGTGCATTACTAAGAGCACTCACACGACATTGACTAGCTGTGAGAATTATTTAATATGATCAGTCATTTTTTTTCTACTCAACACCCATAAGTTTAGAGTTTGCAAATGTTATCCTGGCACTGCCTGAAACAGATTCATATTGACCTCAATATGTCACCAAAGGTTTTCTGGCAATTCTTTTTTTTTTTTCCCATATGGCATCTTAGCATACTGAAAAGACAAGTGTTCTGTTATTTCTTTAGCCAAGCAAAGCACTCTTTTTTATTGTTATGAAATACTTATTCATGTCACATTACTTGACAAAGTAGTATTTATTGTGCACCAAATACTTCAATGAAACAAACTTTCAGTTTGACAAATGGTGGCTAGATTGAAAAGCTGAATTAGACAAGATCAAATTAATCGTGTTGAAGAAAGTAGATGTTAATTGCATTTGTTGAGTCTGATCATTAAAACACTGCAGAACCCTACAGTTGGAATAATGAAGTAGCATGGCTATTTATGTGTGTCTTGGAGTGTACTTTTGGATTTTGTAGTTGGGAACTGTGGTGTGACTCTAGGGAAATGTTACAAAAATTGAAATAACCCCCCTTTAGATTATGTACAGTTTACATATTTCACAGTTTTTAAACTCAAACACCAGATCAGATTGTTTACATTTTCTCTAGTCACTGAGAAAAACATTAGAAAAAAATAAAATTCTTAAACAATTCATTACAGTTCTCAAACTTTTATTTGCACTATTTAAATACCAAAATCTCAATCTGATATCCCAAAACCAAAACTTCTTTTTTCCTAATCTTATGGTTTTGTTTACAAAAGAATGCATAAGAAAAAAAAGTAAAATGATTCTAACTCAAGACTTAATCTTATATATTCATATTTCACCCAAATACTTCCTTTGTTCACAAAAGAAAATATCCTGTATTTCAATCCTAACCATTTTCACATACTAACTATTTTTAACTAGCCACTATAGTTTTCCCTGTACTGTTTCTATACAGGTACTAGACAATATTCAAGAAGTTCATCCTGATCGTAGCTTACTGATGTAAATCAAAAATATCTTTCATGTAGTCAAAGGCATTACTGTAGCCTACATGGTATCTGAGTTAGATTTTCAGTAATGATATGAGAAATAATTAGCAATATGTCTTTCGGAGAAGCCAATCTTGAAACTGTATTTGAACTGAATTTAAAACTGTTAAATTTATGTTATTTTTGTGGCTTTATTTTGCAGCTGGGTGGGTTCAAAAAGTCTAAAAAAAATGTTAAAAATTGGAATGAGACTTCCACTGTTTGAAAATGGTATGATAATACTGAAGATGATTCAGAAAAAAAGATGTGGTGTGTCAATAATCAACAAGTAAATTGCAAACATATCAGAAATTCCTGAATAGTTCTATTTTAAATCAAACTAGCAAGCACCAGTTTGCAGGTAAAACAAACTGTATTTTTACAAGTATTGTTCTCATCTGTCACCTTCAAAACCCCCCTTACTATTGACTGCAGATTGCTTTGTTGCAATATTTATAAAGCTGCTCTCATGTGCCTTTTAAGGAAATGTGAATTAGCCAAATAATGAAGCTAAAATTATAATCTGTTTGATAGCTGTTTGAATAGAAAATCAAAAACTTTCTGTTATCCAGCAGCATGCTGGAGACTGCCTTCTTTTACCAAAAGGTACTCGTTTTATTACTTGTAAAGATAAAGACTAATTAAATGTTACACAGCCTTTCAGTAATTCGAAAGCTCCACTAATGAGGAGTACCATCCTGTTAAAGAAGTTATAAGACAAGCAGGTCTGAAGAATGAAGGAAGCCCATGGGAGCACAAATGCATCAGGTGCTCCTGAAGCAGCTTACAGCTCCATTTGCTCTTGTGCCCATGAGGAGCAGCAGTTACACAGCAGGTCAGTGCCACAACTCTTTGCCAGCACCCAGCATGAGTATTTGTCAGTGCTTCTAGAAACATAGCAATCCAACCTGTTTATGTCATGTAAGAAGTCTGACTGTTTAGGAAACTGTGAGAAGAACCCTTTGACTCCAGTGAGGGAAATCACTTAGGGCTGGCATGGATAGAGGTCACAGAAAACCCATGTACCGGTAACTCTGCAAATGTATTTGCATGAATAAACCTTTGTGACTTTTCCTATGTGTTTTGGCTGTGAGCAGGTAATATGTATCAGACAACTCCTCCTGATGGATTTGGAATTCAAGGCTCATGTCATACTAAGGTTGCTATGGGGCAAAGGGGAAAGTAAATTTACAAATCGCACTGGATTTATTGTCTTCCTGCTGAGCTGAACATGCTGCATAGCCATTTTTACCAGAAGCTACTTTCCATTTCCTTCTGTCTTTTTTACAGAAAGAGAGGATTCCAGGCAGATCAGGTCATGTGTACAGACACACAGGCACAAATGTGTGTGAGTTTGCAGATATATATACATATGTGTGTTTGTATATATGTATGTCTGTGTGTATGTAGTACATACTAAAGTACACATATTTTATATGCCTGTATATGTTTGCATGCTTTCCAGTGGTCTGTCTGACAATAGGAAATGGTGTATTAGTGTGTGACTTCCCTTTGCGCTCCCTTATGTTCAGTTTCTCTTGGACTAGCCAAGTCTCTTGAGACAGCAGTGTGTTAGAAGAACTCAGTATTTCGAATGGTTTTGTCATCATTGTCTAGAGCAGAGCCCTAAATGAGTGGAAGAGAGCCTAACGCTCTCCTCCATTCAAGTGGATAAGGGGGGAACTAGAAGTGAAGCTTGTTTGTTTCCCCAAGTGTGGGTAACAAACACTGCTTGAAAGAGGTTAGCAGCTCATTTCTGTAAGCAAAAACAGTACGAGCCAAGATTAGGCTATCTCACCCATGATCAAGTCTAAGGGCACCAGTTTAGCTGCAAACTTTAGGTTTATCCACCTACTTGTGGTTGGTATTTCTAAGAACCCTTAGTGATTGCAATACATGAAGGGAGGGTTGGTTTTTCCTTTAATTTTATATTTGGTGAAAAAGTTTAGTTAACATTATTCAAGCTCAGTGCCAAGTTTCTTTAAATAGAAGTGAATGAAGA
The DNA here is from genome assembly GCA_026283785.1 of Coracopsis vasa. NCBI lineage: Eukaryota > Metazoa > Chordata > Aves > Psittaciformes > Psittacidae > Coracopsis > Coracopsis vasa. Next base: position 9,047 of record JANHGB010010276.1, read on the forward strand.
GTTAATACCTCATCCTAGGAGTTTGGAATGACATCTGAGCATGAAAAGTAAGATTCATTTAAATGTGAACCTTTTCAAACTATATTTTCTGTGAACTGGTGCCAACTTGATTAAAGAAACAGCTTTCATACTGTTCTAGTTAGTAAACTGCCTGTTTGTTTTAAATCTAATATAAATGCTTAAATTTAGTGACATGCATATATTGTATGTATTCATTTGCCTTGAGTACTGGTGATTCCATCATTCTTAAACAGCCTGTTCTGGGGAATAATGTTAAGAAACTAAAAATGAGCTTTACTTAAGAACTCTTTAGAAGGGTTATACATGGAAAAAATATGCAAAACATATTATTATTATTATTATTATTATTATTATTATATTATGACTACTAAAGGATCTTACTGTTGGGCCCTACAAGGGACTACACTTTATTTAGACTCTCTCTCTTATATCTCTAAAGTAATGGGAAATAGCCTGTTAATGAGAATCAAAGTCACCATAAAAATCCTGATATTTGTTCCCCTACATGAAAGATCAGTGATTCTGTGACTTAGCGATTTCCAGTTTGATGAGTTGTATAGTCCTTGTGATGTTCATCACTCCTGCTGTGGGTTACATTCACAGAGAGAGACTGGTAGAAGAGCAGCTTGCTGGCATCTGCGTGTGCTAAGAGGTCATCTAGCAATGCCATGCCAGGTGACGCATCTGTATGTTCACCACAGAAAAAAATGACCTTTCTGCACAGTCTTGTCAGGAGACTAAAAGGCTCAGGTTGTCATTCACATAGAAGGAAAAAAAGGCTTTATGAAAAAGAAACCATAGGAACTCCTGTCTTGCTTTTAAAGCGTTTCTAAAGGAGGCAAAAGAATATTTTTTTATCAAATACAGACCATGAATTTGAAAAAAAATTATTGTTTCTCAGTAACAAATACATCAATAACCTATAATTAAGTCAGGTTTAGTTGTCTTGTGCCCTTCCAGAGTATAAAGAATATCAACAATATTTGAGCTTCTAAAAGCCATCAGTCCTGAAATAAGCCATGGGCCCTGAAAATCTTCTGCTTCACTCTTTGGAGCTTGCAGAAATCAGTGGGAATTTTATCAAGAAAACTGTATTTGGTTGTATCTCACATATGAGTTCCCTGAAGAGTGTTTTTCCTGAAAACACTAACTATTGAAAACCTGTGATATGAGATGAGGATGGTCTTTGAGTAATCATTGCATAGATATGATGGAAAGAGGTGCATACATCCCACACAGATCCTATATTCCTTATTTCAGCATAGATTGTACTAGTAAATGGATATAGAAATAGCTTTCCTTGAACTTTGTCAGCTAAATGCAAATATGGCACAAAATCTTTTCTCCAAAGAGTTAGGTTCATATTTATGTCAACTGCTTAACTCCAATTTCCTTGTTCAGTATTTCTTTGCCAGAAATAAAGTGGATTCCATCAACAAGCTGAGATACAAATCTTGAATGACTGAGACCTTTGGGAACTGGTTGGAATAATGAATTGAATGTCATCTGTGTATGCAAAGTTGACAGAATCTGTCAATCTTCAGGAAAACTTTGACATGTGTTTGTTTATATACCTGTGTGTCTGAGGTGACTACCATGAGAATCCTTCGTTTAAGTGACAGCATATTTGGATCATTATTCTGGCCTCTCGTTCTTATGATGCCTACCAGATTTTAAGGCAACGAAGGAAACATGTTCCTTTTGGAAAGAGCTAGAGTAGTATAAGTATCTTAAGAGCCACTACTCCCATGCAGAAAGTGTTTGCTTCTATAAAATAGTCATCTGGGTGTGTCTTCATGCATTTCAATTCCCAAATCTGCATTTTGACTTACAACTTTTTGACTTAATTTGACTGTATTGGTGCAGATAGGACACTTCTGACTTTGCATTTTGCCAGCTGAATTTTGTGCTTTATAACTTCCATCTTGGGAGTGGTTAGGACCAACTGTGACAGCACTGTCAGTCGCTCTTGTATGACTGGGAGAAAACTGTCTGGTTATGTCCTGAGTAAAAATGGGAATCAGAGATACCTGGAGAAGCTGAGACCTCCTCAGCTCTCAGAGAGCTTTAAGAGAAAAAGATTTTCACAAAACTGTTTTTAATGCTTAAGGATCTCAGCTGACAATCTCCCCTGCTTCCCAGATGAATGTACCCTGAAATGAAAAAGCATGAATCATGCTGCTCATCTTAACAAGTATCTTCACCCCCTCTGGCTAGGGCCAGTGCTTGAGAGACTGTGATATGCACGAGAATGGGCATTCTCAGCACATGGCTTCACCAGGGTGTATAGGTACTGCTGCACGAGCATGCCTGTTTTAAGTTGAGCAGACGGAACAGCATGTGGTGGAAACCACTGTAGAGCTTCTCCAGCTGCCGGAGAATCACTGGTTTCACTTCTGAGATTGTCAGCAGCCCTTCTGCTCTTTTGTGGAATTCTGCTTTTATGACCTGGAGGTAGACCTGCACTTTGTCAAAGGTTGCTCTTGGTGTTTTGTCCTCCTAGGGGAGCACAGAATATAATTCAGTCCTACCTAGCAAAACATGATTATCCCACTTTGCGGCACATCATAGCACAAGAGACAGAGCAGGGATCTGGCAGCATTCCAGATCTGTATGTAAAGAGAGCAGGGGAGGAAGGGGGTGACTGACTCCCCCAGTCTATGTACCAGCAGGGAACACTTACCTGATAAAACCACTTTGTCACCTCCTTGCATACTGTAACTCCTTTTCCTCTCTCTTTAATCCCCAACTGTGCTACCTGACCTGAGCCAGCCAGCTTTCCTTAGCCTTGATTTTCTGATGACTATTTTCTATTTGAACTAATCTAACAGTTGATTCTATTGCATTAAAATGATGGATAGTTCTACGCAGACTGAAAAGCAGGTAGGTATTTGTGACTGCTTTCACAGTTAGCGTTCAAGTACAGCCTACTGCAAGCTTCACTGCAAGGGCTTTTCTGAGAATTGCTGAGGGAGCTCCCTCCTTCCAATGGAGAACATTTGTAGGAAAACATTTCTCATTCCCCAAATAACATAAAAGTCTTAAAGAATGCAAATAAATAGATTTTTTGTTATTAACCTTATCTTTTTCTCCAGGTTTATTTTGCTGTAGAATTTATCTGTAATTGGACCCCCTCAATATATTGTGGTCTGTCACTCTCAAGTGAATTACCTAAATCATTGTAGCTTTTAGCATTGAATTTCTCGCACAAAGGAGATGTCGAATGTATTGTCTTTTCTGTGTTACGTTATTTAGCTTTATGAGTAAGTTGAATGGTATAATGATCAGCTTTTGCTACACTAGAATAGAAGAAGAGTTCTGGGAGAAATAAAAAGTTATTTTGTTTATTTTTTTTGCCATTGCTAACAATTCATAATGTATTAATGAAAATTCTCACACACATCAGTGTCCTTAAACTTCAGGGTTGCAGATATTTTTTACGTATTTATAATTCCAGATCACATAAAATTATTATTATACTGCAGTTTAATATCTGAACATTAGCATGAGCACAGGAAGCATGTGAATTCCAGAGGAAAATCCTGATGGTATGCTCATGTGGTCCTAAATCATTTCTGAATGCTACACCGGGGCTCTCCTCCCCTGCAAGACCAGAAAATCTAGACACAAGTGACCATTGCTCTGAGGGTAAGCAGTGGACCCCACAGGAGTTCTCTTTATCTTCCCGACGCACTGAAAATAGCCACCTCACTTTACAAGCAACTGCACACCTACAAGAATTACCAAAGCTGAAACCCACCCCTATGTTACACTGAACTCTTAGTCACCACCCTTGCAAATTACCTCATACAAGTAATGAAGACATTGCCCAAAACCAACAATCACCACAACTCCTGCAACTAAGACCAACCACAGGATTCTACTGAGCTCAACACCACCAACAAAACCATCACCACAAAAAAAACACACACACCACAAAAAACCTTATTAATACTCGCACACTTACACGTTAACATATCCTAAAATCTTTAGTTCAGAAAACACCAATTCAAAAACCCAAAAAAACAAAAGCAAAAACAAATGGCAAAGCATTAAAACCACAAAACACAGCCAAACACCTTACCTTGAAGAAAGCCAAGTCCTAAATGACCACTCTGCTTAAAGGCTGTGCCTTATATACCCCAGGCCCCGCACAAAACCCCTTCCTCAGGGCCCCGGCTCAGCAGTGGGGCAAACCACCAGCTGGGATACAAACAGCCTGACAAGCTACACCTGGGTCTTTTTTCTATCTGGCTTTGGTTT
>JANHGB010010278.1:5489-15984 GCA_026283785.1 Coracopsis vasa
CCTCACAGGGAAGAGCTTCTGCCTAAGAGCTCATCTCAGTCTCCCCTCTGGCAGGTTAAAGCCATTCCCCTTGTCCCGTCCCTACATCCCAGCCCATGCTGGTAATCCTGTGCTTCTCCATGGCTTCACTGACCGCATTCAGGACACCACATGGATCACCAGGGCTGTGCACACACGGCTCCTCTGGCTCCACAGCATCCAGTTAAATGTCTGCCATGCTCTCTCCCATCCTGCTCACAGTAACACAAAGGGCAACGACTCTGCAGTATCAGCACCAGGATTGCCATAGAAAGGGGAAAAGGCTTCGAGACAGAAGCACCTTTCACCGGGACACAGACTTGAACACGGTGTATTTAAACTATCTATATGATATTTGCCTTAGGACTGCCCTGATCCCCACTAAGCTATTTCGCTCTCCTTTTAACACCCGGACATCAAACCACATCCTCGCTTTAATACCTAAGCCAGGAGGCCTATTCCAGTGTGTTTGCACAAGTCCTAAAGGTTATGAGCGAGCGGATGCTGCTCCTCCAGATGAAAGGGCCGGTTGAGGGTTTGCCTTTCTGAGCGTGCCACACAGGGTTTAACAGCTCCCCAGTACCTGTTGGCAAACAGAGGGTGAACAACTCCTGTGCAAGCAGAAGGAGGGGGTAATTCCTACAGGGGCACTTCCAGGCTTCAAGGGCTGAAGAGCAGACGTTGCTGTTCTCCACAGGAGGTAAAACCAAAGCAATGAGGCTCTGAGCAGCTCAGGGCTCAAACTGGAGCTGTGCAGACCTTAGAGAGGTGCATCTGCAAACAGGAAAACGACAGGGAAGGAAGCCACAAGTGGGATTGCAATGGAATGGAAGGGAATGGCTGCAAATCCCCAGACCACAGTGGAGGGATTTCAGGTAAGAACAAGAGCAGTGCAGCAGAAACGACTTCTAAACTCCATACACTTTGACTCCTAAAACACATTAGGTAGAGACCCTGGAGTGCCAGGATCTCCATCACGCTTGTTATTACTCAGCCTCTGTCAGGACAAGAGCTGGATCCTGCTCTAAGGCAGGTTCCAGTAATTCAAGAGGATTCATCCCTTAAGTGCTGAGGTCAAGAGCTCGCTCCCATCTGATATTAACAGCAAAAGAACTACGTGGCAACAAAAGCAAGAGCATAAAAAAGTCAAAGAAGCATTATTTGGAATTAAAATAGAATTGTATAAAGTGTATTACAGAATGTTCTCTCAGTGAAGTAGTAATAACATATTTAGATATCTTTTATTACATAGCGATAACCTGAAGAGAAGGGAGTAGGTATTTAATCCATGTACAACATAAAGAAATGATAGAGCAGAAAAAACACCTTCCCATTCAACGACATTCTAAAGATGCTTTTTAATTAGACATTTAAGCGTTAAACAGTTCTCAGTAGTAGGTTAAACTACTCAATACAGTAAGGTTCAGTGCATTGTCCAAGCAGATGTGGAAATGCATACACATTCAAAGGGCTTTGTGGAAACCTGGTGTTAATCCCCTCAGGTTCCTCAAACACAGAGCAAACACTTCAGTTACACAACTCCTGGCCTTCATTTATTAGAGCAAGAACCAGTAAATCCTCCAGCTCTTGGTAATGCAACGCTCTCAACCTGCTGAGTTTGAACATGGAGCCTGGGTAAATACCCTGGTGAGCAGGGGGAATTCATCGGATTTCTAGGTACTGTTTGAAGCCAGCCCCACTGCATCTGAGCAAGCAAAGCATCGCTGCTCCTCTCACACCCGTGCACGCTGCTGCTCGGGGGGACCCCAGCGTGTGGCACACGGGGTATGGAACTGATGGTACCCTTGAGTGCTCCATCACAAAACACATCCCAAAACACACACAAGCCAAGCTTAAGAGTTGCCATTTCCACCATCAGCTAAAGAAGAGGGAAGGAATTATGTGCAACACGGTAGCGAGCTGAGAGCAGCTCTTTAGTAGTGGTTGACCGCATCCAACGGGAAGCCCATCTCGTGGCCCAGGTTAAACCCACACAGAACGAAAGGCTTGGCAGAAATCTGGGGTGATTGTTTCTTAACTGGTAGCAGAAGGGGCTGTGAAACTAACACCGGAACAGCTCCCATGTGAAACGGGGCAAAGCAGCAAGGAAAGGTTTTTTCCCCTAAAAGGAACATATTCATTTCATCTCCATTAAGTACAGGGAGCTGCTATCGGAACTAAATCTGGGAGAGAGATCTGGGCATATGGGACCTGTCTCCTGACATACTGCTGTTATTTCCTACGAGCAGACTGGGACTAGAATTCCCCTCCTCTATGACTCCTCCATGAGAAGAATTGGCACATGGCTTTGGCAGCTACAAGCCTGACAGACAGCAGAGCAGGCATGCCACTCTGGCTTGCAGATGCACCACTGTGGTAACCCCCGGAAGAGCAAGCTTCCCGAAACGCTGATTGTAATAAAAGGAAAATGAGTTCAAGTGCTGGTGCTTTATCATTAACATCCAGAGAACCCCAAAAGCAGGACACGGGGAGGCCAAAGGAAGGAGCAGCCCCAGCTCCCACCCCAGGCACGGGATTGGGGCCTTGCGTGAGGAATACCGACACGACAGAATAACCTCCCTCGAGGGGCTACAACTTGAGAAGGTTTAGTGGAAAGAGCACTTATTTGGGGCGAGAATAAAGTATATCTGACATGGACACCTCGGTTGCTGTTTCAGAATCTGTATTCAAAGATAGGAACATACTTGAGATAGCAGTGGTATCCGTAACACCCGTGTTGTGCATGAGATCTATGCCGCTATTAGAACACCGGTCTTAGCAACAGGAAAGGAAATGATCTGAGAAGCTGAGGATCACATTGAGGTTATCCCATAAAATCAGCATAAAAATAAAACCTTCAACCTGGTATTTACAGATTAACAAATAAAACTATGAAGTGGGACTACCCAAACGGCTATTAAAGTGACATTCAAGAGTTAACTGGAACCCTGATATGAGTGTAACATCCTCCCTCTTCCCTTCCTTTTTTGTTATAAAAACAGTATTTACAGTTATGGTTTTTAGAGAGAACTGGTTGACGTTATTGCTTGATCCTCTTTAGGAAGGACTTTCCAAGGAAGCAATTATTCCACATGCTGACAAAACACAGAATAAACCACTTCAAGAGTGACAAAAGTCAACGTTGTGTTCATCTAAAAATGACCCCATCTGCTGGCTCAGCAGATCACAGGTAAATAGAAGCCAATCAAAAATACATCTTACAAAAAATAATCAAGTTTCCTTTGCAATATGGCAGTAAACATCATTTGTTCGCTCACTCTCACCTTCCACAGGCCGCAGCCGGAACACCAGCTCACTAGTTTTTCCACAAAAAAAAAAAAAAAGGAAAAGATAAATCTGATTAAAATTGTTATTTCCATAACCAAACACAAAGCCCAACCTTCCACCTGATGTGGCTACCAGCAGTCACCCTTCCGAGTCGCTGAAAACCTATGGAGAAAGGTAGTCTCTGTTCAACAACGAGCGACTTCTCCGCTCCTAGATCAAGTATTCCCATCTTTCCTGACTTTCTGAAGTGCTACCTATGACCCACGGGTTCTTCCTTCAGGCAGGCCTAGGTGACTGTCCTCCCACATCCGAAACGATACAGCTTTGTATTTGACTATGAAGATGAAGCAGCTTTCTCCACGAAACAGGAAGGCACCATGCACATAGCAGTTGAGGCAGGAAGCAAACAGCAGCAACGTGACGTGTGAATTTTAGGTTCAGATGAGTTAAGGCTTCTGTTAAACTTCTTCATCTTCTTCTACTTAGAATCACTACCTGCAAAGGAAACACAGAAGCAATTAGGTTATGGGGTGACACGGTCAAGAAAACAGTCAGGCCCCTCTCAGTGTGACAGGAAAGCTCCCACAAACCAGTACTACTGTGGCAGTGCTGTCTTGGTCTCATGCTGTTTAATGTGCTAAATGAGGTGCCCAGGATGTTGCTGGAAGAACATACACCAAGGTTTTCAGACTGTGTGCAAGCCTCCCTTACTCAGCCACAGACTCGTTCTTACTTGATGGAGGCACAAACAGACTGAAATCAGCTGCAGACAACCAGGGCATCTGTATCACCTATGAATGAAAGCTTCTCTTCCAGGAGAAGTGCTCTGCCTCAGCACAGAATCACTGCACATCCCTGGGTGCACATTTGTTGGTGAGTCTGCTCCAACATTTATGCTGGCAGAGTTGTTTTACTGACATGGTAAGGAAACATTGTCCATGTGTTTCTCTGTCACTGCACAGCCCCTTCTTTCTGTCAGAAGATACCTTGTCAAACCTGATTCTCATAATGGCTCTGTCTCTTCTTTGATTTCAGCTCCTTCAGCCACTGAGGAGACTTTTCTTCTGACCTACGATATAAAAACCCCTCTTCAATTACAAAAATTCATCACAGAATTAAAAAGGAATATCCCGTTTTCCCCACCAGCCTTGGGAAGTTCATCTGCGTTGTGTTTTCCTCCCACCAAAATGAGTTTAGCCTCTTTCCGACACCGAGGAAGTCTCTCACCTGTCCTCCTTCTCTACACTGGAGGGCAGCACTCTGCTGCCGGGAGCTCCGAGCTGCGGCTGTGCTTTAGGGGATTTGAAGGACTGAGCAGAACTTATTTCACCAGGACTTTCCGAGCCTTGTCTCCTCCGCAGCTGAGCCTGAACATGAAAACAAAGACAAGGGCTCCTTGTCAAGGCCACATTCAGATGGTTTGGGAATGGAAAAGAGATTTCTGCGATTTACACCACCACAAAGATCCATGCCTGAAATCACTGAAGGGACTCCTGATGAACCTTGCAGGCTCAACCGCATGTCTGCTGATGCAAAGCTTGTTTTGTTCCAAATCACTTCGGATTTCTAGCCAGGAGTTAAAATAAGAAAGCTAACCGGGTGGTTTTGCCACACATCACACCCACCCTGCAGACCTCTCCAGCAAACCCTCCTAGCTCTGCTCCTGGAGGGGAGCTGCAGCTCCCGGCCCCGTTTAACTCTCAGCTGACACCTTCTGCCTACACGCACCTTGAGAACAGCATGATCCATTCCTGGAAACACGGGGAGTCTCTGGGCCTGGACAGACGGTGACCTCGCAGTATGCTGGACCTTGTCTTCCTCATCGGAATCCTCCTCTTGCATAGTTTTCTTCTCTTCTAATCGATTGTTTAAAAGAAAAGAAGCAGAGGAGAGGAAAAGCCATTAGTCAGCAAGCTTTCCATCTGTACCTTGTTCTAGATCTCCCCTTCCATCCAAATGTGTATTAAGAGCTATATTAACACACCACAGGACTGAGCTCAGTGCTTCAACAAACATACTAGGTACTCAGCAATAGAAAGATTTCTTGCTGACAGGTGAGGGAGCAGAAGGTAATCCTAATTTAATGAATGTTGCTGCTTCTAAACATCTCGGTTGATCACACAATGTGAGATAAGTTTCAATGTGAGAGAATGCATCCGACTGCAGCCATTTCCAAACTCAGTATTTCCTCAGTGAACAAAATTCACTCTAAGTCAGCAGCCAGAAACTCAGGCAAACTGCAACAACATTCTCCTTCACCCTGGGCTTCTGCAGGTCTGGTGCTGCAGCTTCCCTTGCTCCAAGGAATGGAGGGGAAGACTTTATTTAGGGGATGACCCAGAGGTAGGAACGGAAACTGCTGCTAAACCTCAATGCAACTTCAGGTATCTTGTACCAGTTAGAAATTCCTGCCCTGGTAACCAAACTGGTGAGAGCTGGTTATTTCAGGCAGTGAGGGATACCTGTGGAATCTTTAAACATCCAGGCATTGTCTGGTTCTTCTGTCAAAGAAAACCTGTTCTCAAACTCCAACCCTCTGCTTCTTCTAAGGGAGTGGGAAATAGGAGCCCGGCGGCGCCTCTTCTTGCTGAGCTGCACACGCGTTTTCAGAGCGCTGGAGTCCAGAACAGTGGTTTGCTGTAAAGAGAGACAAACCCTTTACTTTCACCAGCCTGAAAATAAAGGTCACCTCCTTCATAATGGTTTTACCCTACTTTAATGCATTAACCCCTTCAGTTAATTAAAGTGTAGATATTTGCCTGATTATTATTCTTGTCGTTGCTTAAAACTATATTAAAGAGAATTTCTAATGAGGATAAGCTAGATTGTGGCTAACTGGGTGCAAGGCTGCTTCTTTGATCTCTCTTGGCTGTGGATGCCTGATCCACAAGAATTATTTTAACTGCATTAATAGAAAACTAACTGCAATAAATAGGATTTTGGTTCCTGCAGTGTTTTCAGAATGCAGCCTTGCTCACTGAAGGCAGAGAAGATGATTGGGACCTAAACAGAGCAACTACACAAAATTCTCTTGCAGCAGAGTGCTGGGATTTCATTGTCCTGATGAGCTGCCATCCACAGACACATCAAGCTGCTCACCAGCAACAAGGAAGTTGTCAGAGCATTCAGAAAAGTTCTGTGCTCAGCCCTGTCCAACACATCCATCTCTGGCTGTGCCAGTAAAGCAACAACAGGTACAGGGCAAAAGAAGGAGCTGTAATTTATGTATTTGTTTAAAGCAATTGGTTGTGAGAGACTTGCTGGTAATGAGCAAAAAGCACTGAGCTCCTCCTCTTCTTCAGGAGACGAGGTTTTGTTTCTTCTCAAGAGGTTTCAGGTCAGGAATAAACTCCTCATTGACACAGCACATTGCCAGCTGAACTTGCAGTTATTCATGTTTTAAAGAGACACCTTTAACCACAGCCGAGGAAATCACTGTTCTTATACTAACTGCAAAGTTCTTAAGTATGAAAGAAGTCCCTCAAAGGGCAATTGTAAGTGACTTCAGATGGAGACCAATTGTAAATAAGAAAAATATTAGTCAATGCCTTCATGGCATGGCTCATAGCACAGCAGCCAGTAGCTATCTGTGGTATTTGCTTCCAGTGTTCATAAAGCCGTTTAACTCTTCTGTTACAACTCACCAAGGAGCAGAAACAGCAACTTTATTAAGCCACTGGCAGACATTACCCAAGGCCAATAGCTCTGGAATCTCTCAAAAATCTAAGCACTAAAGAAACAAGAACAACTTTGTACCTTTGATCTTAAACTCTTCAGGCAGGAACTCAGTTGGGAAACTTCATAGGATAAAGGCAGAGGAAGACTGAGTGCAAAGTTTCCATTAAGAGCAGCACAGGTAACTATATAGTTAACACAGAAGAAATTGTTTCCCATTATGGTAACTTACATCAATGAAAGAGAAGTCAGTGGTCTTTTCATCGGGGTAGGTGTCTCCTGGAGGAGGTAAATCGGTGCCATCAGTAGAGTCCATGTCAGTGCTGGATCGATCCAAACTCGTGCTCCTTTGGTCTTTAGAGAAGTCATGGTGATCAGCCAGGGAGGCAGCTTCTGTCTGTGAGGACAGTGAGGATGGGTGGCTGTTTGGAGGCTGCTTTCTTGCTGAAATGACATCGTTTTCCAAGGAAGGAGATTCGGGCACAAAGCTGCAAATGAGGAAAATGGAATCTGAGAGACAAATACAAGCCAGGACAGGCTGGATCACACGTACTCAGCAGATGATAAAGAAAGGTAGAACTGAAACAAGTACCAAAGGCACGTTTGGAGGCAGCAGGTACCAGCAGCAAGGGTGTGGATCACTTTCATTAGCACAGCTTTTTACCCACGTGAATTTACAGTGCATTGAATAACGCAAGTGTGCAGACAGACTGTAATAATTGGATTGTAACATTCTCTTATTGCTTGGGGTTTCTTTTCCCCAGCACAAAGGCCCCTCTAAATATATACACGCAAACAAGATGAGGGAAACAGCAAGGAAATAACAGCCAGGAACTAAACCCCACCAGTGATTTCCCTGTTTAATATATAACAGCAGCAGACCTCACACTCTGGCACTGTGTACATGTGAAACCACCGTGAAGGGTAATGCCCTGTTTGCAGGCCTCAGGCAAAGAGAAACTCATAAAAGATTCTTCTCCTTTCTCATCAAAACCAACCTCAAATACATATAAATGCTTATCAATACATATACATATAAATACATATAAATGCTTATCAATACAGAACAATCAATACTCTTCCTGTAAGAGGGTTCCTGCAGGACAGTAGGAGGTACTTGCAGAGCTTTCAAGATCACTTGTTCATGTTCCCTTCTTCTCCCCAAGAGGGCTCTTTTATATATATATATATATATATATGTATGTATACACACACACACATATAATATTTAGATTGTATTTATTTACATTCACATGAATCTATTACTAATGTAATAGTGTGTATTTCATATAGATATGTGGTTTTTTTTCTTAACAAGAGCCTGTTGTTACTACGAACCTTCTCTTCAGCCAATATCTAGGAAAACTGGTCAAACACCCCCAGAATCTCCACACTGATGCAGGAGCACACACATGTTTTGAACAACAGACCTCAGAATTTGGTACAGTCCAATGGTGATCTCAGAGGAAAACACTCAGGAGCTGTTGAATAACACCACTCCACCAAGCAGCAGTGCACGGTGTATTTCCAGTCTGGCAAACCCTGCATGCAGGGTTTCCAGCACATGGGCACAGTGAATGCCTCTTCCCTGCTTCTGTGTGGGCCCCAGGATAATTAAGCAATGGTTCTAATGAGCTCCAGGGGGAAGGGTTTGTCTGCTGGTTTTGCGTTGAATGGTATTTGGTATCTGCAGCGTTAGGCTTTAGATCCACTAGAATATGGAAGATGATGTATTATGCATCTTCTTCTATTACTGCATTAAGATTCCAAGTTTTATGAGCACATTTGTAAGCTACCAACAATGTGCAACTGGTGCTATTTACAGACACTTGCTTCTCTGAAAACCTACCCTACATCCAGCCCCCACAAATGCCAGCAGCATGGGCCCCACACATACAGTAAACTGAGATCAATCCTCACTGTCAACTGTAATTAAATTTCATTAGTTTTAGCAAGACAGTGCTGTGGGGCCATAAAGAATGTGTTGCTTTATCACACAGAATTAGGAGTCAAGGCTCCTAATTTCACGGGATGGTTCCTAATCTGGTTGGAACCGGATGAGCTTTAAGGTCCCTTCCAACCCAAACCAGACTGGGATTCCATGAATATGAAAATGCCAGAGGCTGGAAGCTCCTCTGGCACCGCAGCAGCAGGATGGTGATGTTGTTTTGTCCCTGTTGTCGTTATATTCCTTGTTTGCTCCCCAGGTGCCCCCCAGGACTCAGGTCACAGTGTGCTCAGCTCAGCCATGGCCACACACCGCCTGGGCAGGCGTATCAAGGTGCCCAAGGAAGACAAGCCCAGGGCTGTGTGGCTGGGGAGATACACAGGCTAAGGGAAGTGAGCCAGGCAAAACAGGAAGGCTGAATTATCAAAGTCTCCTGTAAGTTCCTGCCTCTGGCTGAGCAGAGGAGACAAGCACCGCAGCAGCAGAGCACAGGGACGTGCTCCATCACCCATGGCAAGAGCAGCAGAACGGCTGCCCCTGTCCTTATGACAAGTCCTCTGATTCACAAAACAAACTGCAAGCAAAATGCAGATTCCAGGAAGATTCCCATTATTACTTTAATATTTTAGAGGATGTTATTCTCATTCCTCTAAGTGTTTGAATTAATACACCAGTACTTCCCCCGCAGTGAGCCGTAAGTCAAGTCAAAGCAGAGCAAGGGGGTGGCAAAATGCTGAAGAGTCACTATCCTGTCATCATTACACTGTAAAAGCAGAAGAAACCAAACATTTCTTAGAGTGGAAACAAAGCTCCGGGCCATGGGGACTGAGTTCAGCACTTTAAGGAACCAGAACTTCTAGGTGGAGCTTTTCTAACCAGGCAGAATCCCCCAGGTTTGAAACTGCATTCAACTGCTGTCTGCTGTGGAGCTGAGCCAGCACCACTGTTAAGAAAGTGGTTTTAGAAAGCGCCTATAACATCCTGAAATCAAAGTTAATTTAACAGGAGGCTTGGGTGTCACTGCCGGCGTGTCAGTGAGCTCACTGCCTTCAGCCTGAAGGCTACCCTCAGCTCATAAGCAATAGAACATTTATAACACACTGTTCTCAAGCGTAGAACACATCAAACATAATTGACACTAATGTCTGCTATAAGATCTCAGCAAGTATAGCATTAAAAACCCAGTAAAATGCTATCTTCACACTGCACTGAGCAGAGAGGATATTGGCTCGGTGTAGATGAAGCTATAATTTACACAACAGGTGTAAGTTACAAACCCTCACACTTCAGTGCTCTAGGTTTATTTCATTAAATCATGTTAATAACAGAAAAGCATCTGTAATAGTAGCTTTCATTCACCTGACAGACCTTAGAGCAGCTTCCAGGCCTAAAGAAGCCAAAAAGAAAGCTGGAGAGGGGTTTAGGACAAGGGGAATGGCTTTAACCTGCCAGAGGGGAGACTGAGATGAGCTCTTAGGCAGAAGCTCTACCCTGTGAGAGTGCTGAGGCGCTGGCACAGGGTGCCCAGAGAAGCTGTGGCTGCCCCATCCCTGGCAGTGTTCAAGG
>JANHGB010010287.1:0-32795 GCA_026283785.1 Coracopsis vasa
AGGACACCTGACCCAAACTAGCCAAAGGGGTATTCCATACCACAGCACGTCATGCCCAGTATATAAACTGGGGGGAGCTACCCAAAAGGCCCAGATTGCTGCTCGGGTCGGGCTGGGTATCAGGTGGCTGGTGGTGAGCAATTGTGCCACCACCTCTACACTTTGAACCATGTAATGGGAATTATTAACAATTACACCTCTCTCTTTCTCCTGCTATGGAGGAGACGTTCTCCCACAGCCTCTGCTCCCCCCCACCAGGCTATGGGAGAATTTAAAAGAGTCTGAGTATCCTCTGAGTACCCTTGAAACCAGCCTGCTCCTTTTGCTGGGAACCACCATTTTGTTGAGTATGGTTCAGGTTAAACAACGATCTAAGAATACCACCAGGAGAACTTCCCTGAGGCTGGACAGTCACAAGTGGCAGGGTGTGCGGAGTGGCGTGGGCAAGTACCTAGGCCTGTGGGCCCCTCCAGTGCTTTGGGACTTCACCCCTGAACAAGTACAAGATCCAGAAAAGCCAGTAAAACATGGAAAAAGTGTGCGGTCATCCTGGCAATACCGGAGAGGTACAAATAACTGCAATGAGCCAGGGCCTGGACTATGCATAGAGAGCCCTGCTCAACACTATCAGAAAAAGATGTGTCTGGTTCCGATGGCAAAGCAACAGGCAACGTGGCTACTCTGTCCCCACCAACCAGCACAGCAGCTACTCCAGCTCTGACAACAGACACTGCAGCCACTCCAACCCCAGCAGCAGCCACTGCAGCTGAACCAAAGGACCAATCCATGCCTCTATCATTTGCCCCTGTACACAAAAGGAAATGGAAATGAAAAGCAGCTCATCTAGTGAAGGAAGACGAAGAAGACTCAATGCCAAAATTAGAGGGGGCAACATCAGTACGAGAGGAATCAATCCAAGAAACAGAGGAAGAGGCAGAAGAAGAGGTAATTTTCCTACCCCAGTCCTTGACTGAGCTGTGGAATATGTGAAAAGATTTCAGCTGTCTTCCGAGTGAATAGCTTCCAGAATGGCTTATAAGTTTATCCACTTCATGTTGCATGAAGATTAGAAATGACATTATGAAACAAAACTATGGGATAAATGTCCTGTGAAATGCTTTGAGAAATTCTTGAGTTCTACAGGCATTATTAGTTGTGCTGAAACACACCACGCAACACACTTCACACACTGAAGTAACCATCTCATGGAGTAAGTGCCTGTATTGCGCCTGTGCAAGGCCAGGCTCATTGGCTTGCCTACCAACCTGTATCAGAGCTTTTCCAACTCCTGCTGTACACATACATGCTGCTGTACACACATGTACAATCACAGAGAAAGCATGATGCAGAGTGGAAAAATACCTTCCAGAGACTTGAACACAGCAAATCCAGAATGACAGCACTCAGATAATAAACTCACAGCAACAGAGCAGGATATAACTGTACTTGTCAACATTTATTTCCATGTCTGGAATGAGTGTTACATATTTCAGCACACAAGGCATTTAAAATCTATAGGAAAATTGGCATTCTGCCTTTAAATAGTGCCCTCGGCTTGCTGGAGACATGCATCAGCTTTTCTCCTTTTCCTTTGAGGATGCACAGGAATTTGGTGGTTGTTCAAAATCCTCTCTTGATGCTTTATAACTTATTTTTCTTTCATTTCTGTCTTATTTACTGGGGACCCTTTCAGCAAAACCCACGGAACGTGCATTCTGCTGAGAAAGTGGCTGAGAAAATAAATCAGAACTTAATTTCTCTTGGCTCTTCTGCTCACCAGAGGGCTGTTTCTCATGGAGCTTTTGTCCGAAGGGCAGCTCAGCAGTGGTGCTGTGTCACTGCCTGCTGGAGAGGAGCTCTGCTTCTGGCCAAGAGCCCATGGAAAGCACTGACTGTTCCATTATTTCACCACAGCACAAGTATCTGGGGCTCAGAATTTCTGCTGCAGCACCTCTTACACTTCCCAAGGCAGGAGGATCTCTTTTTGGCAGCGTCAGCTCCTGGGGTAGGGGAAGGGGCTACTAATGGGAAGGAGGAGGAGGAGGTAGTTCTTGCCAGGGTGTTCAGATAGGGTGGGAGGCTGTTGCTATTTGGTGTCTCTGCTGAGATGCATTAGAGTCCAGCTCTTGTTGCCAAGTTGAAAACGAATCCATAAATCCCAACAGGCTTGGACAGCCCTTGATGTTCTCTACTTTGTGGTTGTCAAGACTTTTATAAGCAGCTGGAAGCAGTGAGAGCAATCCTCCAGGAGACAGCTTTCCTAAGGGAGAGCTACAGAGTTGCCAAGTTCATTTGAAAATAATAATAATTAAAAAAAAAAGTAATAAAAAAAGAATCCTCTTTCCTTCTCTACTCTCACCCTTTCCCAAGAAGCTCAGAAGGAACAGAGCACCCAGACACCCTGCACTGTGAGGGGCTGGGGAAGCTAGAGACAAGTATTTCACTGAAAACTCCTGGGTGGAAGTCACCCCTGCAAGAGCTCCTCAGCATAAGAAGGGGAAGAGGATGGTCCTCTGCACCCCATGCAGTCCGGGCAGCCCCTTATACCTCCCTCCCACCTCGTCTTAAATGCAGAAATCTTCCTCTCACAAAACACTCATGACAAGTCCACTAATTTGTGAGCTTAGATACCATAAAGATTATTAATAATAAGACTGTCTATGAAGTAGATAATAAACATGCTCTGTATTAAACACTGTTTGCCAATTATTCTTAGAAGTTTTGCTAATATTTTAACTCACTTCCTACAAGAGTTGTCACAGTTTATAAGCAAACATTCAAACTAATTGCAAACAACTAAAAAGAACAAGACAGGTTTCATGGCTTCTCTCCTCCTTAAAAATGTTGGCTTGCTAGTTAAGAACCCAGCAAGTCCTGTCCTTCACCAAGTATGACAGATCACCTCAAACCCCAAAGCCTCTGGTGAAGGCCCTTAACAGACAGACTGCCAGTTGAACACAGCTCATTCAACTCATCCGCTCTGCCACAACAAGCCCTTTGCTTCTCTGCATCAGGGTACGTCTGCGCAGACTGGTGAGGAACTGGCACAGGCTGCCTAAGGAAGTCATGAATGCTCCATCCCTGGCAGTGTTCAAGGCCAGGCTGGACAGAGCCTTGGGCAACATGATCTAGTGTGAGGTGTCCCTGCCCATGGCAGGGGTGTTGGAACTTGATGATCTTAAGGTCCTTTTCAACCCAAACCATCCAATGATTCTACACATGCAAGACCTCTGTAGTATTTACTTCCTATGGGCTATTGGGACTGGGATGCTTTGAAGTTTTGACAAGAACGGTTTAATGTTACAGCACCACTTGTCATTAGCATTATTAAGGAAGCAGTACAATTCACAGTCTATAGTGAAGGGATTTTTACAACATTTCAGCCACATATATTCCTTCTCTGCCCCAAGTTGGACTCACTGCCTTGAAGTCTTGCAGCAGGCTCAGAGGAACTCTTGAGTGAGACGTAGTAAGATGCTGACTTGGCAAATGCAGTCAAAATAGACATACAAATGAAGCAAAGCTGTGAACACAGCAATCTGTGAGGACAGCGCATGCAAAGCAGCAAGCCAGAAAGTTAGGACAACGCATGCAGGGCTGGCGGGCCTTTGAATGGAGAAAGGAAATTAGATGATGTGCCTCTGCCGACGAGTGCTGGCATCAGAATAGCTCACCATAACCAGCTCCTCCTCTTCGGCATTCCCTTGTGTCACACGGTTTCCTCAGCTTCCCTAATTTCTACAAATTTTTCTTCCTCCAGTCTTGCTGTGCCACGCACTGCTCCCGCTCAAGCCCAGAGAGGATCCTGTCTCTCCCTTCCCTGCGCTCCAGATAAAGAGGTTTTTGGGAGTTCCTTTTATAAATTTTCTTGTATTTTCTTGTTTTATTTCTTTTTTTAAAAAAAAAAGAAAGAAAGAAAAATTGTTTTGGTTTTTGTTATTAAAACCACAACAGAGATACCTCCAGCCTGGCAGAGATCTGCTATCCTCGGGCTGTTCTCTCATGGCACATTAAAGCAGCCTTCTTACCAAAGCTGACTTCATACAGCTTTTTCCGCTCGCAAATGATCAAATGGGATGCTAGCAGAAACTCAGCCAACACATGCTCCGAACTACCTTAAATCCTACTGCAAAAGCAATGAACATCCTTCACCTACCATCCCCAGGACTGTACATTTGAGGCAGTTACTTACACTACTGGCTTCATACAGGAGACAAATAGGCATTGGAACACTGAATGGCAAAACAAACCCATAAACTAGAAGCAGGCAGCAAAACATGGATGGCATAAAAACCAGTCAAACAAGTGGAAATACATTTTCTCATAGAAGACCAAAAAGGTACTAAATAAGATTAAAGAAATGTAGACCTGGTAGAAGCAAGTATGTTGTATGTTACATGTTACACATGGTATAACAAACTTTGGAAGCGTACTGCTGTGCAAAGTTAGATTGACAAAGATGGATGCCATCCATCTGCACCCTTGAAACACTGAGCAAAGCTGAGTCCAGCTCTCCTCTGGCTCTCAGTTTGTGAACTTAATATCCATGATTTAATATTTGCAGACACTCCAAGCACCTGAGAAAACCGCTAAATAACAAGCTGCAGTAACTGAGTGAACTACAACGACAAGACAAAGACACCATCACCATCTGGTAATTTGGTTTCCATATTAGATTTAGTTTTACTACAGGAATAATATTTTCCTTGCACTGTCAGCAGAAGAGATGCAGAGGGATCAGAACTTGATAAGGGAGCAGCAGGAGAAGTGCAGAGGAACATGATGGCTTTTACTGCTTGAAATGGTAAAATGCCCTTCATAACTAAAATCACATTCTGCAGCTCCAGGGAAACCAAAAGTGTAAATGCCATGACAGCCTGGCAAAGGCTGCAGCCCATCCCATCGTCAATCCAAGAGCAGTGCTAAAGGAAATTTTAGCAGGGAAGCAAACTTGACTATGATTTCTTATTGTCAAAAAATACACAGCTATTGGCAGACAATTATAAATGTTACTCAAAACTATCATTGGAATGAGGAATACCGAGTTCTCCCCACAGGAGGTCCTGTTAGGAAGAGACTGAGGGGAATGCAGAAGCTTGTAAAAATGTTATCTCCAGCAGGGAAACATTCTCAGAGAAGAACTTCAGCATCTGAACATCCTTTTGCTCATAATGTAATACATGACATGTGGTGGATTTGGAGCCTGGGCTTCACTTTGAGGAGCAGATGGAAGATCTTTAAACCTTTAGAGCATCTTTCTTAGGTTACGCAGGTCATATTTGTCTTGCAGAAGAGGGAAAAAAAAGTAAGTATCAGTTTAGGCTGAAGTCAAAGTAAAACTATTATGGAAAAAGGGCAGAGAACCCAAGTTCTAGATGAGTAGAAAAGTAGAAAATTACTCTCCAATGGTTATTTCTGTTAATCTTTTATGATACTGATTTGCAGGTGGTGATGGTATTTGGGAGGCACTGATTTAGGTCAGCCTCTGCACTTTGCTCTTTCATGTTCCAATGTTTGTATTTGTCCGAGGGAGCTTACTTAGAGTTGTTGACAGAACAAGTATAAGCAGCCAAGCGGAATGCCTCTAGGAAATGTCTAGTAATTGCCATCTGTAAGACACGCACCAATAATGTACTTTAAAAACCACGAGGGCCAGGTTCACCACCAGGTGTCAATGTGGTAGCACTGGAAGCAGGACTCGCTGCTACGGAGCTGACTTTCACCAGCCGGTTCCATCCACTTGCATAAACCCCATCAGCAGGCACACTGCATCCATATACCGAGCAGAATGTACACGACAGCCCACGTTGGAGGGCTGCGTGATGGTTTCGGCTCGGCATGAAGCCAGCTTTGCCTGGGCCTCCTGGCCAGAAAGGCTCCTGCAGGCTGACAGAAACTAATGTACCCACAGGAGAGGCTTGATCACACTGTGATCAATCTGACCTGAACCAACTCTGCCGCTTTCTGCTAGCTGCTGCTGCATGCACGGAGCTGAAACGCACTGCGTTCTTGAGCATTTACACTGCATCTGAACTTTAGTGTGTGTTTTACCTTTAAGTAGCCTTAAAAGCGCGCATGGCAGCTTAGATGGTTTTAGAAACTGCAGCCCCATGCCAGACTGTGGAGCAGTGAGAGCCAAACTCAAGATCACTTGAACAAGGAGCTTCAGAAAGGGGGCATTTTATGAAATCCACCCTTTATTCTGCCTTTTTGTTCTCCCCTCACCTACAGTTGAAGCCTCAGCTGCCCTGACATCAGCGGCTCAGGATTTATCTTGGCTGGGGCCCAGGCGCTGCTGCCAGGCTTCCCTTTCAGGGCAGCGGGCCTGGGAAAGTCACTCCGGGTTAAGTTTAGAGTTCCAGGTTGGCACATTCTTAACGCAAGCCAAAAATAAGTGTGAATGGGGATCAATTTTATGAATTTGCTGAGCTGCCAATTATATTTTAAAGCTGAAATCTGAAACGAGGTTTGCCAATTGGATAAGCACCACAGCCAGCCCTCAGACAGAAATTAATTGGAAAAACACTTTCCCTTCCAGTCCAGAGAGCATTGCCTTACAAACGTTATCTCTGAAGTCTTTCCTGGTGTGCTTGGGTCATAACTGGTCAATCTGAACACAGGGGATTGTAACTGAATTTATTATGTTGTATATGTGTCAATCAAGAGTTAGGCAGATATACAGCAAGTATTCCAGGCATGCAACTGTAAGGCAGCATTAAGTGGGGGAAGGGACCACAAAGCAGTTCCGAAGCAAGTGAAAATGCCACAATTTCCAATTGCATTCCTTTTAGGCATTCTTTCCTCGCATTCCTGGGGAGTGGGTTCCCCACAGCTGTACAGTTGCCCAAGGCCAGGTCAGTGGGTTGTGCACCCACATCTCTGCAAAGCTGAAAATAAAATACCCTGCTATCCAGGTACAGGCTGGATGTGCCACACAGCACACACAGGCTTGGGCTCACAGCTACCCGAAACCTGCTTGCAGCCTGTGTCCAAGCTCCTTGCCAGAGGCAGAAATAACCCTCCCGGGTCCAGCTATCACTTCGCTGGTGCAGCAGCAGCGCTGGCTTAAAGGCAGGATTTCCTGAGCCTGTATTTGCCCATGGGCCAGCACATGATTCCCAGTGCTGGTCCATTCTCCCCTTCATTTACTGAGACCTACCTTAAATACTGCACCTGGGGTGCCCAAATCCTGGTTTTCAGAAGTCTTTTCTAAGTTTTGAAGAATGCAGCTTGTCCTATTTCAAGGCAGAATTGCACCATAGCCATTAGTAACAGTATTACTAAAGTTTCACATACTTTCTAGACTCTATCACATGTACAAGAACCTGTGAAAATAACCCAAAATATCCCCATCCTTCTTGCACCATTTCCAACGAAAATCTTCTGGAGGGCACAGCCAATATTATGATGTATATATGTTACATCACACCAATGTAGAACTGGGACCCAAAAGGACCCACAACCCAGGCTGCAACCAGGGTGCTGCTGTGGCCTTGCTTTGAAAACACTGCTCTTCACTCTTCAGTACATGGCATCTGAAGTGCAGGGCAGTCTGTGCTGAAAGCTGCGTGGGGCTGAAAGCAGTGGTTCCCCTGGGCTGGTCTTGATGAGGTTCTGAACAAAGCAGGAAACACCGGTTCCTCTCCTCCAGGCTCAGGGACCAGAGAGCTCTACACAGGCCTAAGAGTACAATAAAACATTGCCAGCTCTGGCTGGCTCAGCAGCTCTTGTGCATTACACCAAGCCCGGCACCATCAAACATGCTAGCAGGGAAGCGAAGAGAGAATGAGAAAATACACAGTTTGGGAGCTCCCTGTGCCCTTACCACGGCATAACCCCTAGCAATACTATAGTGGGCTTACCTGCTCCAGGCTGGAAAGGACTAAAAAGGTAGGGAAAGCAAACTCCATCAACCCAGATACCGGAGGCTGATGAAAAAACATCTGGAAAAGGTCAGTGAATGTGCTGGCTTGCATTACTACTCGAGGACAAGCAGAGAGAACTAGCTGTGCCTGTGTCCTGACAGCTGGCAGGCACCCTCTCAAACCAACCCATAAAAAACCATCCAGAAACAGCCAACAGGAACTGCAGGTATGAAGCTGCTTTTGTAGCTAAATACCATACAGCAGCGTTTCGGGGTGGAGACTACTACAGAAAGCAAGATCTGTCAAACATGAGTGATGGCTGGATCATATAGGAGTTAGTAACATGACTAATGACAGACAAAACAAGTTTCTGAACAATCCAGTTTATGCCACCTAATTCAGGTCCTTTTCCACAACTTCTTCACTGACGTGTTTTATTTGGGGTTCTTTTATAAGTCTGGAGTTAAATGCTTTTACTCTGAAGAAAATGAAAAGAAAACCAGTTTGGTTACAGCAGTAACAGCAGAATCCAATTGCACTGTGAAATGAGCAGTGTCATCTTTCTGAGACCCAGCTAGTGTCATACAACCGAAATTCAGAAAGAAAATTAACTTACTCAACACTTGATAACATCTTCTTTTTGGCCTCAGAAATACAAGCCCTTCCACACTAACCAGAACATGGCAGCTGTGACTGAACAATGGGCAATGCTGAGTCCAGTGTTCCCTGCCGCCCCTGGGGAGGGTGCGCCATGGCCATGCCAGAACACAGGATTCACAGCTCATTAATAGCTCCACAGAGAATGGGAGCATCATGGAGTACAACCCTGTAAACCAGTAACGAGGACACTTCCAGCTGGGGGTGGTGATGCAATTTCTGCTCCAAAGCATTCCTAATCTGTTTTGATTTAGCCTCATGAGATTAATTTCACATGTGAAATTAAAAGATATTGAGTCGAATTCACCACATGGCCGTCTAGCACCTTCTGGAGCACTACTAGAACTAATAAAGTGTTAAAATACTGATTCAAATCTTGAACTAAACCACTGTATGCAATCAAAAATCAATAGGCTCATTCCTGCTAGCAGGATGCAGGTATTGGTCCAGGAAAAAATCAGGATAAAAAATAAATAAAGAGAAATAAATAAAAGAAAATGAAACCCAACAGGAAGCAATACATCAGGAGATGCACGATACACTTTTCAACAAAACCACGCAAGACATACCTTTGCGTGTTACTTACATCCACTTTGAACATGGCTGGGCTCTCCAAGTGGGAAGCAGGTTTCTGAGCACAGCATCACATAGCACAGCTATGCCTGGCAGATGTTCCGGGTGCAGTTGTAAATCATGTGAATAATGTAGTATTTACCTCCATCACCCAACTCTGCTGTTGCTGCAGGAAGCAGTGAGAACTGGAACGCATCACAGTTACCTCGGAAAATGGTAAAGTCTGTTTCTCGAAGCAGAACTACTGGGGAGTTTGGAGAGTTGAGCTTGAAGGCCAAGGCTGTGGGGCTGGCAGAAAACCACTCCCTGGTGAGGGCAGCTGTAGGGTCATTAACAAAAGGAAATTCAGCCTCAGCCCTTGCTAGCTGGCTGCTCTGTTCCATGCAGTGCAGAGGCCCAGGGCCAGAAGTGAAGCTCGCAGGGGCAGAACAGTGGCCAGGCAGCGCAGCACAGCACTTGGATTCCTTAGGGGTTCAAAGAGCCTAAGCAATCTAAATTAGAATTATCAAGCTCAGCAGAACCCCCCGTTACTAGTCGTCATTAAAGAGGGAAACGCTTTTGTCATGTCTTCCAGCTCAAAAAACCACTAACATGACATTATTTTCTTTCTCATTTACAGAGCATCTGTGCCAAGGATTAGGAAAGGTTTTCTAAAGCCAAGAGTTACTCTGCCTTTTCAATTTATTTGTAAGTACAGCTGCATCTTAGCTGCACTGACACAGGATTAACCTCTGGTATACAGTACCGCTTCATCAAAAACTTAACGTTCATGAACATGGAGAGAAGACATGAAGCGGTACACACCTCCAAATGCTTTCACAGTTGCAGGGGAATTGCACAAGAAACACTGCAAAAATGAGAAAGGTCAGACTGCTGCCATGGAACACATAGACAAGGACCTGGGCAACTTTCTCTAAACCACCAAACAAGTCTGTGACACAGCATCAAACCACATTCAGAATTCAAGCTGGATGCCTGATGAGAGCATCCAACATCCTCTCTATGACAGCAATTTTCATCCACAGACTTTGGCAACCAAAAAGGATTCTTGCAGACAGAACAGACACCTCACGACAACCTCTTTGCAATTCTGTCAGGCGTATCTGTCAGAAGATGGTATTTTCTTTCAGCAGGTCATATTTGATTTCTAGCCCCAAAACACAGAGGGAAGCAAAAGGCTGATGAAAGAAAACAAAAGACACATCCCAGTTCTAATTCAAATTTTCACTGTAGCTCCAACAAAGCATAGGAAATTTGGCTTGAGTGGTTGGCTGTTCAAATCTAATTAGAGAGAGGAAAAAGGAAAGCTAAAAAGACAAAGAGGCAGAGATAGAGACAGAGATTAATTAAGGCACAGGGAATTGCAAAATCCTGGGCTCACATTCTGCACACTGCTTGGAGCAGAGCTGCCATAACTGTGAGAAAACATCTATTATCTTTAAGATGTCTTTACATGCTATACACAAGAGGAAGCACAGAAATCCTAAAGCAGTGCCATAAATCTTCCAGCAGAAAGAAGTGCTGGACCTGCTGCTGCTTCAATCGCTGCCTTCCTTGCCCTCTCCTCTCTAGGTCCCTTTAGACAAACTTAGTTTTAGCTTTTCACTTTTCCTCCACTACTGTCCACCAGCTCCCAGTCAGCTCCAACCCCATGAGAGGAGTGGGAAGAGGCACAACGCATCCAAGCATCTTCTGCATCTTTCTTCCAAGCAGCAGCTCCCAGACCGCATGACAGTAAGCTTCCATTACAATGCTGTAGGACACTAAGCAAGTCATTCAGGAAATGTGACTAACACAAAATAAACACGAGCGAAACAGAAAAGACTTTGTAAAAAATGAATCCATCTCTCCGATTATGTTCTACCCAGGATACAACACATGAAATATCAAATACTAAAAATACTCATTAAAAGGGGTCCTTGACTTAAAATTTTCAGCCATGAAGTACAGAGTTGCTACCATGAGCATTGTTTATAAATGAAGTCATTATTTTTTTTTGTATCAGCTCATAAGAGACATTCTGTACAAACAAACACTGCTTTGCTCATCACCTTTTATCAACATAAATGTAACACCACTATAAAACTAATTCTTTATTTGAAGTTCTTGGGCTGATAACTTTTGTAATTAAGTTTTCACTCCAAGCAAACATTCATTATCTCATCCGGAACACAGAAGAGCCATCATTATTCACTAACCTGTTTTGAACTCACTTTTGGATTTATTACTTAATTAGAAAACACTACTTTTAAGAGTGTATTATTATAGTACGATTGTTAGAAGCATTACAGATGCATTGGCCTTCCTTCTGAGGCTATTAAGTGTCTGTTTTAATGAATAAGCATCCAACCTTCGAAACCGCAGAGGCAGAATAACCCATTTTACCCACAGGCACCTCTCCTCCACAGTGGGTAAGTGGCTGCCTAGCAGCCAGATGAGGCACTCTGCTTACTTGCTCCCCCCATCTTTTTCTTAGGAGCACCTCATGAACCATTCCTGGGCACGTAACTGAACGTGCCACACATATGTCTCTCATGTAATGGGAAGTAAGTTCTCTGTTGAGGTGGTTTTGGGTACCAAACTGCACCTCCCATTGCCCCTGAAGCCAGCCTGACAAGCTGGCCATCCTTTTTTGTCAAAAAGCATGTAAATTACATACTCTGATGCTGCTGTTTCCTAACCTTACTGTTCTTTTTCTGACATTAGTCTGCACTGTGTCATACAAGTCGGCAAAGAATTCATGGGATAGGACCACATTTGGCCATCATGCCCAGGAACGTATCAATCAACTCCATCAATCACCAGAAAACCAACAAATCCTCCCAATGACTGGCTACACAATATGACAAACCCATTTACTTGTACCAACAGACTTCTAAGGTACCACAGATCAAGCACACCAGTCTTCATGGCCAGGCATGTTACTTTCCAAGTTCCAGGCTCTTATCATTTACAGTCTTGTCAGCTTTGAGGGCTGATACTTGCTGCACTTCAGTCTGCATATTACAATGGGGTGCTAGAAAAGCAACACCACCTGCTTCTGCATGCGAAGAACAAAGGACGGAGTATTTCTTAGTCCATTTCCTCTATGTCTCCATCACCATATATCTTATTCCTGGATCTCAATCACAAAAGGAACCACAATTCAGGCAAACCTGATCAGCCACAGGCTGGATGTGGTCTGCTGATATCTACTAAGACAAAAACCACATAAAACTCACTTCATATACATTTCCCTCCATTCGTTACCTAATTAACTGCATCAAAATTGTATTGGCAATGTGCTCCCATAAATGGCACGGAAAAATTGCATGCAGTCACAGAATTTATAGCCATAACACAATGTACATCCATAAAAAACTTGATTAGGTTTATACAAGCACCTCAAATTGCTCATTTGAGTAGTACCCAAACTGACAAACTACTTCAAAATCTGCACTCACACACAACTGTGCTTTATTATTTCAAGTAAACTTGCAAATAATAGGTAATTTCAACCCATGTAGATAATCATTTTGGCTCAAAGTTCTCTGCAAGTATGCATAGATACTTGCAACTGAAACCAATGAAGAAAATAGAACACTGGGAAAAAGAGTCAGCTAAACTCATGCCTGCAGCAGCACTGGACTGGATGGAGACAGTTACATTTTGGTTATGTACTAAAAATATCTGTGTATTAGATGAAAATGTAATTATATCCACTCACACTGCGGGGCATGAACATGTCTAAAGTCTAACTGAATCACACACTTCTGTGAGTTCTACCAGTGCAGCCTCTGAAGGCACCACTGTGTGAGAAGCTATCCTGTGAAATGAAGCATATCATGGAAAGAGATTTGCTCAAAGAAAAACAGATCAAACCCACTGAGAACTGTACCAAAAAGTCAAAGTTTAGTGTGATCGCATCATTCCAAATGTTCATTATCATTCCTCAGTGTTCCTATAGTAGTTTGGCCTATAAGGATGCTAGGGAGGGACTCTTCATTAGGGACTGTAGTGGTAGGACAAGGGGTAATGGGTTCAAACTTAAAAAGGTGAAGTTTAGATTGGATATAAGGAAGAAGTTCTTTACTGTGAGAGGGTTAAGCACTAGAATGGGCTGCCCAAGGAAGCTGTGAATGCTCCATCCCTGGCAGTGTTCAAGGCCAGACTGGACAGAGCCTTGGGTGACATGGTTTAGTGTGAGGTGTCCCTGCCCATGGCAGGGGGGTTGGATCTGGATGATCTTAAGGTCCTTTCCAACCCTAACTACTCTATGATTCTAAGCCCTCAAACATTTCATACCAACTCCTTCTGTTCTCCCTCTCTCCCTCTAGTAATTTTTAAGTAGCTTACACAAAGTATGAGCCTCACAAGCCATTTTGGGCTACGTAAAATTAAAGACTATTCCTCAAAGTTAGCAATAAAATTGTTATTCAAGCAGTCAGGCATGAAAAAGGAATGCATTGTAAACATTCTATCCTGTATGAGGAGTGCAGAGTAAGGAATCAAAAGTTTAAAGCTGATTTGTATTTTTCTGTTCAAATTTAGGATAATGATTTTTATTTTTTTTTTTTACAAGATACGAATAAAAGGGTAAATACTCAATAGATTTCAATGCTTGGTGACTTTTTTTCTTTTTTTTTTTAATGTTTCTTCAACATCTTTAATCAAGTCTTCTTCTAATTTGTATCTAGACTCGTGTCAGAGCCATTCAAGGCAGAGGAATCTGACGGAAGAAAGTACTGATAAGAGTACTTTTCTCCTTGGGCACCTACAAAATACACCGAAGGTAGACATTTCCAGATCATAAAATTGATTAACTTCACATAAGTAAAACAAATACACACAGACAGGCACAAATACTGACTATGCAGTTTTAAAATCGATCTATCATTAGCTTGAGACCAAAGACATCAGATCTCACATTTAATCTGAATTTCAGGGGTTCCACACATAACCCTACCCCTGGGCAACAGAATACCTCTACTGATCAGTGGCTGCAGAAGACAAATGTTTTTCCAGTTTATCTAGGAAGCCACCAATGTGAACTGGAGTCAAGTTTTGCACAGCTGAGCTGACGTGACACAAAAGCCCACTTACCAGCTCTCTGGCTCAGTTTCACTGCCTTCATTTCTAAAGTTACCCCAAATCTGAAGCTTGATCATTTGACAGTGTTTTGCACATTAACAAAAAATAAATTGGAGCTTCTCTAAAAGCCCAGGAGTGTAGTTCTCCCTTCCTGCTAGAGTGAAATAATATCTCTCCCCCCTCCCCATTATAGAGATCCAAAGACAACATAGAAAAGTCATAAATCAGCATCCAAGATAAACTTTTGATGTTCATAATGAAAAGTTTAACCTTACTGCAAATGTTTCAAATTTTTATATTTATCTTCTATGAGCAAAAATAATAAAATTCAGCAATGAAATCTATTTCATCCTTCAAAATTTAAACCCTTAAAACCCTACCCTTTAAAAACACAGTGGTGACATGCCAATAGACCATATCAGCTTGAAGGAAGAGCTAATGACATATGTGACTTGAAATACAGGAAGAATGCAAAGGTAAGGTGAAAGTAAAAGGTAACTGAAGGTGAAGGTAAAAGTCTGTGGGAAGGACAATACTGGAGATGTCACTTCTCTTGTCCCAGTGTTCCAAGATCAGTTATTGAAAACACTGCCTAATACGTTCTCATACTAATCACAAAATATGAGGTTGGAAGGGACCTCAGGGATCATCTCGTCCAACCTTTCTTGGCAAAGCATGATTGCTATAAACAGACATTCTCAGACACAAGAATGCTTTCTAAGTGTGTTATTGCACTGTTTGACAATAAAAACATTTTATGTAAGTCCAAAGCAGATAATTCTTTAGTCATACTTCCAGTGAAAACTATTTCTTCTATTTCATTAAGTATCAAAACTGGAATTTGCATTTTATCACTAAGTGACTATATGCTGATGACTACTCTAAAATATATCTAGTTTACAAAAAAGTATTGCTTATTTGAGTGCTGTGTCAAGGGCACTGCATAAGCAGCTGGAGCTAGGATGGAAGTTGGTTTTTTTTCCCCTCTTTCAGAAAATAAACACTCAAATAAATGCAAGTAAAAGATCAATTACATATTTGATAGGATGAACAGAATTCCATTTTACCTATTTCCCCAAACATGTTTTTTCCACCCAACAGCTGACTGGAGTTTTTGGTTTGCTTTTTAAATACAGCTGCCCTCCATGCTCCAAACAATATTCTTCACACAGCAGATTAAGACACTCCAGTTGATTCACCTGTGTTAAGGAATGTTTCTTGCTGGATATGTAGTTAATTCGTTTATAGATGTCTCCTTAAGGGCTTTTACATGGCATGACTGTGTCTCAGGAAAACCCAACTCCACATACCAGATGTCTGTCTATACCAGGACCAAATGGGAAGGACAACTCCAGGAACATTCCACATCTTACAACAGTGTAATATACATAGCACCAAAATACAGTTTAACCATATTAATCCTTAAACTGTACTTATATTAACAGTACACAAAGTATATTCTATATCATCTAATACCTTAGACAATGTGGTTGCCCATTTTGTATTTGAAAAACATTTAAAAAAAATCATAAACCCTTAAAGCATGAAGTAAAAAGGGCCCACATCTAGCTTACTACTTCATAAATAAGTGAATGGTTTTTATCAGTACAGCTTTATGGAACACATTCCTTACAACAGTCACCGAATTAGAATCTAACAGAATAACGCATGGGAGGAAAGACAAGATTCAACAAAACAAAGGCTTAAATAGAATATCTGGTCATAAGAAAATAAGAAAAACCTACTTTCAAGACTGCTAATCTTATCGTTCCATTGAGTATTGTGTTGCTCCACAGCATGGGAAAAGCAAACAAAGCACAAACCCAAACATTAGAATATAATTTTTTTTTTTTTTTAATTTTTATAAATAACTTATCTGTTACAAAGGCAGTTTACCCAGCTAAATCACAAAACCATTAACTCAAGATATCCAAATTAGGTTTTATTAATAAACAGGTAAAAACTGATTTGTCAATCTTCACATAGAACTGCAGATGAAGCTGAAAAACAAGGCCTCATTTTATAAACAAAATGCATTGAATGCAAGTGCTTTGGGTCTACTGCCTAATTACCTGGGATTGGCATTTTCTTCCCACATAAAAAAAAAAGCAAAGCCTTCAAAACAAAGGCCTCTGTGCATTCACATAGATCACTTGTAAAACTCCTAACAAAAGTGTCCACTGGCAAATGTTTACAGTGGGTGACAGTCTACTTTGTCTCTTGCTACATTATTAGCACTCCCTCCAGCCTCACGCTAAGTGCTGCTACATCATTCTTTGTGTGCCATCTTTCATGCATACTGTACTGGAATTCCATTTCCTTGATTTCAGTTACATACATCCCCGATCATGTGAATATTTTCTTTAAAAAAATAGATCATCAAAATAAAGAGATGCTTGAGGTTGCTTCAGTGTTCAAGTCTGTTTGATTTCTCTTTTCCAGCCTTTATTTCAGTTGTCCTAAATATTGCTATCCTTGTTTTCTATAAATATGAGACTTCACCACAAAGTCAGGTTTAGAAACCGGCTGCCGAAACAGGAAAGCATTTAAAGTCCTTGAACAAAGCTGTACGATGCTGCTGCTGTTGATTTTGGCACTGTATGTACTTCCCCAACGAATTTCTCTTCAGGAGTCTGCAAGATACCCAGCAGATGAAGCAAGCTTAAACTGGATGCCGATCTGTTGGTGGGTTGAAAGTTTCTTAGTACAAAGTTTCCTCACGCCAGACAAAATGCTACCTTGTGTCACCCACCGTAAAACTCAGTGTACAGAGTGAACTATATGCATAACTCTTCCAACTTTTCCTGCATTTTTACCATGCTGCATCTGCAGGTCTTCACAGATCATCAGCATTTACAAGAGCAATGTACAGAATGAGCAGAGGAAAGCTATTTTGTGCATAGTTTCTTATTAATGCTCTTATTTTAAGGCATTGCTTCTCTCAGATAAAAGCTTAAAAAAAGGGGACATGATCGTGCTTAATCACTTAAAGGAAAAAAAAAAAGAAAGTTAACAAAAAGACTATTACACTATACATACAGAAGTACAAGAAAATAATAAAGGTGAAGAAAAGAAATCACTTAAAGCAGGCTCTAGAGCTATGTACAGTAGGAAAAAGCTTTGGGGTATTTCACTGTGTGTATTGTACAGACAACGCATGCAGTTTTTCCTTTTCATCTTTAGATGTGATTGTACTTGGCTTCACAGAGATGTTTTCAGGGAAGGCAGAAAGTACCACTGATTTGTGAAGTTCTTCCCTTTATCGAAGGCACTATTATGGCAGCAAACAGTTTACATAGTTAAACCTTGTTCTTTTTAGATCTCCTCTGTGCATGTAGTGTTCCACTGAAAGCTCTGAAAACAAAACCACTAGCACTCTATTCCTTTCCCCTGTCAAAATTCAGTAGTGACATCGGGGCAGAGAAGAGAATGGGCAACACCCAAGCACTGAACATAGAGTGTGTTACTGGGATACTGGTAATACTGTACATGGTTTAGGCAGCTGGCAACTGAGTCTTCCAGCAGATTACCTTTCAGCCGATCGATTTCAACTGCCTGTGACACAACACTGAGGTATTACTAGCTCTGTGGGCTGACATTTAACATTAGCAAAATACCATCTCGTCACACCTTCAATTTTACAAAATCCTACGCATAAATGCTTTTTTTTGTCCCCCCCAAATGACTGGATAGTTCCTTGTAACGTTTGCTATGGTTTTACAGAAAGTAAGGAGCCTGTTGGCTCAGAAATGCCTGGGCATTTCACACTGTTCACAGCGATTTAAGGCTGGATGATTTAAAAAAGTACAGGCAGTACAACTCCACTGAGCTCCCTCATCTTCATCTGTGTCTGGAACAGTCTTTGGTGTTTTCACAATGGACCTCTGATCTGTGACATGAAAGAGATAAGATAAGCAGTTACTAACCAAGAACAGCATGGAAAGAATTTTGAGATGTTTTTTTTTTCCTTTTCAGTAACTGAGAACTATCTTGTTCCTCTGAGAACAGCACAGTTATTGCAAGTGACAGAGGCAGCTTTTTACCACCCCCTTGACTACAGCTTGACTGTAAGTCAGCCAAAAGGCACAAGGTGAAACTATAAAAAGTAAGTTTCCCATCCCTTCCCTCTGCTTTCTTCCCTTTTGGTCTCAGTTCAAAGCTGTTGCATGTAAAGGAGATAAAATGTAGAAATTAATCAGCAAAGGGAACATGCACAAGATTTAGTAGTCTGAGGTCTATGGAGCAGTCTAAGATTCACTAAGTCAAGAAGTGGTCTGTAACCTTTTGACACATTTAACATTTAGAACCTAGAACGAATATATGCAGCTCTTCCTCAAAACAAATAAGCAGTCAGATATACTAAAGCGAAAATCAGGGCCTAGGTCTGTTACGCTATAGAGTAATCCCCCCAAGCATACAAGTGCATCTTTTTGCATGATCTGAAAAGATAGAAGGTGAAAAGAGAAAAGACAGAAGATGGAAAGAAATTAAGATCAACTTCTCAAGTTAAGGGTTCTCAGTTTAAGTCTTTTAGCCAATTATTTCAACTGGAGAACATCTCATTAGCAAGTAGCCAACTGCAGCTGCTGCAGAATGACAGCAACAGTTTCAGGAAGTACAATGGTATTGATCACAATTGCAAAAATTTATTTTTCATTCTTTTGTCAACAGTGGTAAGTCTCGTTTAAGTTGCAGCTTATATCGTACTTAAACTGAAACTTAAAATGCACTGAAAATTCAGTTAAAATTAAAAGACTAAGATACAGTAGTGATGCTTTTTAAGAGAGGAAGAATAAGAGTTACTTCAGAGGTCAATAAACCAGTCAGGGTTAACTTTGCATTTTCAAAGTAGGTTGTACCAAATAGTTAAACACCTAAATTTGTGAGTTCTTAGAAGATTAGTCAACGCAAATATTAGCTAGCCACAGAAAGTTAATTTTAATTTTCTTCTTTGATAGGTTAGGTTTTATTTAATGCAAAGGGAACTTTGTAATTGACAAAACTTATGATAAATTCTTCATGGTTCAGCTGTAAAGTTTGTCTAAAAGTACTGTGTGTGGATGTAACTTTACTCAGTATTTTCACTAACAGCTTAGATAATGGAAGGTAAAAACAACCTTATAAAGCATGAAGAAGAGCACCAGTTTGGAGGAGCTGTAAACAGTCTGGAGGACAAAAAAAGTACAATTTATCTAGATCATACTGAAATACAGAACAGCTAGAAATACATAAAATGAGATTCTGTAACAATGGTTACCTGTACACTACAAGGATCAATCACACACATATATTATGTGGAGAACTTCCTGGACAGAAAGACTAGACAGAAACGAGTGGATTCTCTATTTCATTTGGAGGTCTGCTTATAGGTTATGGTAATTTCATTCATTATAGGTAAGTTAATTTCATTCTCTGCTTTAGGTAACACATGAGGTAATTATTGTATTTTATTTGACATCCCATTAGGGCAAGAAAATGAAGTGCAAAACAGTGTTCAAGACAGACTGGTAATTTCAGCAATACTGATTGCTCTATTGGGCAGCATTCCTTTCATCATCAACTATGTAAAACTATATTTAACAATACTCAGAAAAAGCTTTTATGTAAATTGTTAATATAAATTGTACAGTACCCAGGAAGTCAGGGTAACCAAACTGGGTTATTGGAACATGTACATAAATCTACTTTCCCCCAAAGAAAATTATGAAGTTATCTAAGTGAGTTTCACTCATCCCTAAGTAATGTAATGTATCTCATGCTTTCATTTAAAAGAAAAAATAAAATGTATGCTTCCATTTACCTAAAATACCCCTCAACATATTATCCATCTTTAAACGTACCCCATTTAATATATTTCTTTCCTGAATACATGAATTTCCCGAATAGAGAGGAAACCAGCAAAGAGAAGCATATTTACTGCCAATACAGGTAAAATGCAAGGTTCATATGCTTTTAAAGTAATCTATTTCATAATCGACATTTAAACTAGATTCATAAACTGCAACTTGGTATTAGATGCAAACCGGATATTAGTATTAAATCCAAATTTTACCAGTACAGTACCTTTGGGTTTTGGTGGAACCGGACCAAGAAATCCAATATTATCGTAAAAATTATGAATAGCACTGGGATTAAAATGTGGTCCTAAAAATAAAAAAGTACAGCAGTCTTAAAAATAAGCTTGGGTAGGAAAGCATATCAGATTTTTTTTGGCACCAATTCTAAAATAGTACTATTACTCACTTACTACCTTTTAAATCAGGGTGTCAATACAGATCCAAGTGAGATATTAGCAATGTCAAAAATACACTTGAAGAAACTTACTGCCCAAAATATTCAATAGATAAGTCAGAAATAGAATTCAGTAGTACAAACTCCTTAAATATATTTTTTCTGCCACTCAAATATTTAACAGCATTTTATTAGTAAATTTTACCTGAGACACTTTCTAAATTGTAACTTACTGAAAGAGATGTGCTATTTACTACACAGCGTATTATATATGCTTAGATTTAATACCTAGCGGAACTCCTAATTCCAATTTACTGTAAGAGACAGACAAAAATCACATGCAATTTGAATATTTTATTTAAGGTCAAGTTTTTACATTCAGTACACCTATCTACTTCCTCCTTATCTGCAGGTACACTGTCTGAAGGAAAACTTCATAGCGATTTAACAGCTTGCTCCTGCTGAAAGTGGAAAGCATTAGTCCCTTCCCTTTCTCAGTTCTCCGTTCCCCTGCCTCTCCCTCACATCAGCTGCAGCAAGCTCTTATTTTCTGCTTGGCTAGGGAGCAGAATCAGCTCTGCAATGAGTCTAAAAAGCTAACACAGAGCCAGAGCCACAGTAAGTGGCAAGAGAGGAAAACAGGCAGAGAAAGGGACCTCTTGCTGGCAGCTCTTGAATTGGCTCAGCTGTCTCATAATTTCACTCACATGACCAATAGACTGTGTCCCTGCAGACAAGAATAGGAGGAGAACACACCGGAAGTTACAACTGTACTTTATATTTGCTAACTTAAGAAGCTGAATACAACACAGAAAAAGTGAAAGAAGAGAGAGAGATGGACACATCGGTATAGCTGTATCATTTAGAAAACAGCTTCTCCCTCTTCTTTGATACTCAAATAACCAGATTTCCCAGATTTATTTTAGAAATAAACAGCATCACAAGTTTCTTCTGAGCTAAGTAGGAGATAGGAATGACTGTGGGATTAGGAAAATTGTAAAGCCAACAACAAAAAACCAAACCAAACAAACCCAGGCTTAGACAATTACTTCCATGGTTTCACTCAAACTAATGTGATGATTTTGCAAATAGTGTGTATCTTTACATATAGTGCGTATATATAGTGTGTATTTATAACAGAGACTTTTCTACATGCAGACAGTGAATGAAGGAAAAAATAGATCAGTATTTACAGTTGTTGATATACTAAGACATACTGTACCTCTTGCTTGAAAAAGATCAATCTCTTTGGTTAGGCAATCTATGTCTATCTGCAGCTGTCTGTTACAACTTCGTAACTGTTGCATTTCTTCCAGCTGAAAAAAATAAATCTGCCTGTTAAATTTTTCCATTTCATTATCAGTCATCATTCACACATAAGCAGACAGCATCCAGTTATTTCAGAAGCGAAGATAAAAGAATCTTCCTTTATAATGACCTTTCTTATAATCCAAGCATAACCTTACACAAAGCTTTCAGACCTACTGAATTCTTCTCTCATCAGATTTCAGAGCTGACTGAATGACTCCATACTGTGGCCAGGACAGAGCCAACGGTTCACCAGGTCAGGCTCATCTGACACTGAAAACTGGCGCATTAATCAGTTTCCTTGAGACTGGTATATGCATGAACACCAAAAAGTACTTTGCATGGAAAGCAGTATGAGTATTAATTTGTAGTCTGAAACATTAGGAAGGACTACCAGGTCAAACCTTTTGTGACTGTCTTTAAAAGCAACACTTCAGAAACCACCTAGTGAACTGAAAGGCTGTGGTTCAATAATGCATATTTAGTTTTTACTCTAAACTACACTGTTTACTGGTTTAATTCTAGCTGTATTACTTGTAACTAGTATATTGTCAATATATGAGCAACTGTTCCTTTAATTTAACGTGACAGACCACACTTGTGGTTTAGGTTTATAGCCTACAGACGTTTCAACTTACTGATGGAATCTGGGATACAGAATTCGATCTTTTCAGGCGCCTTCGTGTTAGGTTATTCTCCATTTCATTGACCTCTGATTTTAGTTTATCCAACTTTTTCTTTTGAATCTCAAGCTCTCGCTGAAGTCGCTCCATCCTGGCCTTCTGGTGTACCAGTAAAGCTGTAATACATAAAGTCCCATTTTATCTACTTTATTATTCTTCACATGGCAACATCAGCTAAAGATGAAAGTCAGTATTCTTTTGGGAAAATACAGACAAAAAATTGTTAAGAGATTGCTTTTCCATTCTCCTCACAAGAAAACTTCTGCCATAAGACACAAAGTATTGTATTTCTGAAAACAGCACAAATCAATTAGAGACAATAAGCAAATACAATGAGAAAGTCATACAACAGAACAGACAACCATGCAAAATTTAGCTGTAATCTGTAAAAGTATTTTCCAAAAACCAAAGCAATCTACAAGAATGACTACTAGAAAACAGCAACAAATGTTTCCCTGCACTATATTCACCCAAACACTGCAAACCAGGTAGCATGAAGAGGATTTCAGAGAGATGGCCACAATACAAAGAACACTACATATGCTAGATATGCATCAAGGTTTTGATTTTCATTGCTATTTGGATTTGAATATAACAAATTGTTCTTGTCATAGCAGGAGATCCTATATGAAACTAAACCAGAAAGCACTACAGGCAATACCACTGGCAAACATCAGTTATAGTTATCACAGAGGCTGGACTGTATGCCATTTTATCCGTGACCTATGGTGCAGAACCATTAGTTCAGCTTCTAATTTCTAACACTGCTTACTGTTTGTAAAGAAAATGGCATGAGAAGACCTAATTTGGAAATGGTGAAGTTATCATTTAAACCACAGGTTTTTTAAAGGTATAAAGAACGTAAGTATCAGGAGATGAAATTGATTTTATACAAACTAAGGGGTTCATTTCATTAAAGGTAGGTATACTATTAAATATCATCAAGTGAGCAGATAACACTGCTCAAAGCAATAATCACCTATAAAAATGAAAAAGTATTTCATTAAATAAATGCAACAATCATTTCAACTTCTGCACAGCTATTAATTCATCCATTAAATTATTAATTCATATAAACTGGGATCAGCTTCATAGACCATGGATACTTTTATAGCACTAAGGAAACCATAAAGTAGCAGCAATAACAAGGTATTTTAAAGAGGCTGAATTTGCCTCATGAAGTATTTAAGCAGACTCTGGCTGGAACGTAATGTTTAATTCACCATGATTTCTTTCAGGTACCAAAATATGAGAAGCACTCAAGTTTGGTTGGTTAAGTTTCCTCAGTAGTAGCAGAGGAGAAAACAAAAATGGGAAAAGAAAAAAAAAAAGGCACATCAAAAAGATGCAACTTTCCACATCTTTGGCAAGCAGAACTGCCCTCTGTTGCATTTCCTGCCTGTTCATTCATTCACACATCATATTTTTGTCTTCCAGAGGTTCTTCAAAAGGAGAAACCATGCCAAACTATTTTTGTACAGTGTTACAGAACTGCAAGGCCTTACAGACATTCAGCCCAGGCTTTTGAGCCACATGTGTTCAAAGGATACTTTTGACAAACAACAAAGCTGCTTAATCTTCTGCTTAGTTTTGTTCAATTTTATCTGCATAAACCTTTATTTGTGGTAGCTACACAGTCACACTATAGTTAAAGTTGCAGCTGTGCTCATATGCAATATAAAAATTTAGTAACTGAAATCCCAAGACAAAGATTTTTGTTGAAGACTTGGAATCATCAGGTCAGGAGTCTAAAAAGATAACCTCTCCTCTTGAAAAGCTTTTTAGGGATTCAAACAACGGGAGGAACTTTTTCCCATTTATGAACTCCAGAAGTTACAAATGCAGCTGGCAACTATAAAGAAAGGAAATCAAAGACTACTTTACCTCTACTCTTGTAAGGAGAGTACAAGCTCTTTTTTTTCTACACTTCATTTCTACTTTTAGATAGTCTCTTCTATTTCCACTGCCTGGGTATTACTGCTGAGGCAACTGTTCAAAGGCCAGCTCACTGGTGTCTGACCTGCAGCAGCACAGCTGTGCTCTACTGACCAGACTCACAGCTCTTCAGACCCGTTCAACTACGGATGCTGGTGAACAACGAGTATGCTGGAGGTAGTAAGCTAGG
Organism: Coracopsis vasa; assembly: GCA_026283785.1. Lineage (NCBI taxonomy): Eukaryota > Metazoa > Chordata > Aves > Psittaciformes > Psittacidae > Coracopsis > Coracopsis vasa. Next base: position 24,513 of record JANHGB010010287.1, read on the forward strand.
AAGGCTGATACCAGAGTATCTCTAGGACATATGGCATGGATTTAAGAGTAGACTAATGACCAAGACACTCCCCACTCCCCATGCTTTTTTTAAACCTATTCTTGTAAAGGGGAAAAGCCCCACAACTCCCCATTTCTGTGATTTATTAATTAAGCTGTCATTATGGAACTGCGTAGGGAGCGGAAGGCTACTACATGCTCTCCATTTTCACATCACTTTCCAGGCACGATCCAATTTATTCTCCTAGTAGCCATGTGACTACCATTTTATAATTTCAAATCCCAAAAGATTTTAAACGCACTCATTACAAAATTACTATTATGATTAAAGAAGAATCCCTTGATACTGCTATGCAACACTTCTATTAAAAATAACTTTGATAAGGGACTCGGAAGACATTGGTTTAAGTGGTGGCTTTCGCATACAATTTAGTAATTTTGCCTAAATGCCATTTTGGCAGCTGTAAGAAAAAATGGGGTGAGGAAGACAAAATCTCCCCATATCCCACTGTGGTATTAATGGAAACCAGCAATTTAAGTATTCAGCTCCCTCTAGTGTTGATCAGAGCAACCAAAAATATTAAGAAAAAACTGCACTGATCTGTGAATCTTAATACAATTCAGCTACTAGATCTAGTTTAGACTGACCATGAGGACATATTTAATGGTCTTTCTGATAATCCTGTGCTTCTTGCAGGAAGGTGATTCGACCTATGTGGGCAGCATAAGCACACCAAGGTTACTCTATGTAGGCTAACCCGGAATACAAGCCAGAAAGTCTCAGGCTTCACCTGTTTATTTGGACATCCTTAAAAAGAAGGTATTTCCTGTAATCGCCCTAGAAAAGAAGTACAAAATTGCCTTCTCAACTTGTAATTATTGTACTGCAACCAGAACATATTTCATGTTCAGCTTTTTAATTATGTGCAAACAGGGTATTACGCACATTCAATTTTTTCAGCTTCTGTCTGTTCACATTCAGCAGGTTGGCAAGAACTGCACGAGTCAGTGCTCTGGCAGATGCCACTGGTTCCTTTGAGGCTCAGAGTGCACGTTTTCCACAAAAAGGCTGTCAATCATTGTAATTACAGGGAGCATGAAAGCCTGGAGGACAAAAGTTCACTTCTTCCTAGATAACTACTCAATCAGGTACTAAATATACTTGCAAGTTTGAAAATGTATGCATAATTGTTTTCTTGAAGCCTCTGTGAATCTGAATTTTAAACAATTACTACTTAAGCATGTCTTTCGTTATTGTGTTTCTAAGGGGAAAAAAAAAAAAAAATCTAATCTAGGAACACAATGATTTCACCCTATTCTACAGGCCTATCGATGTCTGAAATTTCTTAGTTTGCCACATCTGGAGGAAAGGGGAATTCTGGCATTGCAATTGTTCTGTGGCAGTAGATTCAGGACACACTTAAATTTGTGCACATTTTCAAAACCTGTATTTAAAGCTACACAAACTCAGTCATTTAATACGGAATTTCAAAAGTTCAAACTGATTTTGGTTTTGTTCTCCCTTTCCAATACTCTTTAATTTTTTAAAGAGAACATTACTCAAGAGTGGGGCCTGATACAGAGACAAATGTAAATCTGTATTTTATTCTTAGATCACATGAAGTAACTGGAGGACGGGGCACAGCTGTACCTCAGTCAAGTAATTATTTTTTTTAAAGACATCTACAGGGACTGGTTAGGATTTTAAGAAATTTGTTTCCTGTGGCTTTCTTTCTGAAAATTTTAAAAAGCTCCAAGAAACCAAAGCAAGAACTGTGCAAAATATGTAGTTACTAAACTAGTTTACCAATTAACATTTTTACATTAAAAATAGTGGCAAGAAGTGTTAAGTACATGTACATCCACATACATACCTATAGGTGGTACCAATGATGAACTATGCATGCCATCCCCTCCCCAAGACAAATATGGAAAAGACAGTCAAAAGCCAAGTAGGATTGATCTGAGGGACTGAAGCTCCCTAGTATGAAAACATCAACCTGAAGATTTTATTACACAGTTATGTATTTTCTTAATAGGATGCCTGCCCATTACAGAGATGGAAAGCTATACACAGATTGAGCACCATGAAAATAATTGTTTAGCCTCACTATTCAACATAGGACTGCATGCACAGTGAGTGTACAAGAGATGAAATAGACCTGGTAGAAGTCAGTCCCATCAGAATGACAGAACAGGAGAAAGGGACACCCTTCCCCAACAAATATCTAAAATTCAGAATGCATGAAGGAAATTCATTACCTAGAAGAGTGTTTAGATAGAGCCTAAGGAAAAGGTTTCAATTGCTTAATTTTTGGGTCCCTAAAAGTCTCCAAGGACTAAACAGCCAGTCAAGCCTCTCGTCTGAGTCAGAAAAGGGAATACCACTTCTGGAAGGCAATTTGGTTTACTTTTCTACAGATGAATCATTTCCTGGTGTTCTTTAACTCTTCACTGATTGTGAAAGTCAAGTCTAGAATTATTAGCTTTTTTGTTTTGACAGCTAACGTGTAGACACTTGAGTTAGGATGGATTATTTTCTCACCAAAACATAACATCCAGAAGTAGCACACAAACTCTAATCAGTTTTTTATTTACTTCATTGCTACAGTACTCAAGATGCACTCCAGGCTTCTTCTTCCTGATCACTATACTTATACAAAACAAAATGGCTAAATTATTCTGAAGAATGTTTAAAGTGGTCATGAAACAAGCCATTTTTTTAATGCCGAATTGTTTGCCATATCCAAAGAAAATCAGTAAGGTCAAAGAGAAATTATTTTGACAACCTATCGTGAATACTGCTTAAATATCCTAAGGCTCATTCAACATCTTTACACAAAAAGTTCACAGGAGGGTTAATAAACCATCAAGTTGGTAATAAAAGCATGCAAAACCCATGAAAACAAGAAAAAGATTAAAAGGTTGAGCTGCTGTATCATGTATTCTAAGTTTTAACCTCCCCATCACCACTGATTCTTTAAAATAGCTTTCTCTGGCATGGTGTTCCTTCTCACATTTTAGAACATAACAGAAGTAAGTATCAAGACTAAGCATTTTATTGTCAGGCACACATTAGGAAACACGGAAGCCAACACTTCATTCCACTAATTTCTTCTCAAGTCTGCTTTTCTTGCTTCTTAAGTAACACTCAGAAAAAGGAAAAAAAGGGGAACATTTTCCAATGGAAACAGTATCTCAAACGATTCAAAAATCTGCCAGTAGACTGGTAACTTTAAATCGTTAGGACAAATTAAACAAGTTTAGATGTTTCTTTCAGAACAACATAAAAATTAAAACACTATGACTCTACTTCATTATACAGATAACATATCTACTTAAGACAAACAGAAGAATTATCTCCAAGTACTCAGTTACATGTCTTTACCATAAAAAGAAATCTATGCTTATAAAGCCTTTTTATTTTGCTAGTTGAAGATACTATATTAACATTCACAAAGGTTATCAACTGTTTTCTGTTCCGTAATCTACAGACTGAATTGACTACCTGGTTGAAATCTCTACTATTTATATTAAGAATATTACCTTGCGTGTAGGCAGCATCATCAGATCCCATACTCAATTTCCGTGCATCACTGATCCTATCCACATGTGCTAAAACAGGGTCAGCAAGATGCTGGATACCCTCTGGTTCAACATAGTGATCAGGAAGGTTTAGAAGGTTTGTAGGTTCAAAGGTTGGGGACACAACCCCTGGGGAAACTGCAGGGGGCTTATTTGGAGAAACTGTAATTTTAAAAGTATATTTTGTGTTAGGTTGCGTAACCACCACTCGAGGAGAGGTTGCAGTGGTGCTGTTGCCCACTGCTCGACTCTTGGGTGGATGGTGATGAATAAATGCAGGACCCATGCTTACTTGACCAGACATATTCCTAGAAGCAGCAGATACTCCAGGATTTGTTGATATGAAAAGCGTGGGCTGGTTCCGCACAACTTGATCATCTCCTGTTGTGGCATTTGCTGAAATGTAGACCTTGGGCTGACTGCGTGTGATCACTTCATCAGTATTTGGAGGACTGGCCGATATGTAAACAGTGGGTTGACTTCTACTTAATGTCTGGCTGTTGAGGGAAGAGGGAGTAGTGGAGGTGCGAGGGCCAGTTGAACGCAACTTAGAAGAACTGTTTCTTTGTGGTGGTTCAAGTTTGATTTCAATTTGGTTTTTGCGAGGTCCTGTGGATATATTCTGAATGTTGTATTGGCTATGCGCAGAGGACTGTGAGCTACCAGATGAGTGAATCATAGGTGCTTGTGGAGTAGTAGGAGAACTGATAGGCATATAGACATGAGAAGTCTGGTGGCCTTGCTGATTTGACTGCGTTGAGTGTTGCGATGAGGTATGTGACGTAGTACTGGATGTAGGAAGAGTAGTCCAGGGACTTGGCTGTGAAGGCTGGTAGACTTGCTGAGGGTGCATGGGATTAAACTGAGATGCCCAGCCTGGCTGCTGCTGTGTCTGTCGAGTGGTACCACTAGGAGCTGTGATGTAAGGCCTAATATAGATAGAATTTCCCTGTGGACTGTTAAGTACAGGAGGAGGTACACCATGTATGTGCAAAGACGTAGGGGTATTGCGACCAGGCTGAATATTTGGGGCTAAAGTTACCATAATAGGGTTGAATCTGGGTGTTTGTTGAGACAAGTTAGATACTCCTTTGCTGCCTAGGTGAAATCCAAGATGCTGTCCTGGATTAGAAGTACTAACTGTATTAGCCATCCCAAAGACATTAAATCCTTGTGGAACCTGTGCAGGTGCTGTCTGTGGTTCCTGCTGAAACAGTTCATTGTTGGACTGATTGGTTTGAAGGTGTCCATCACTAATGCTGTGAGCTAGAGTCCTACTTCCATTCATTCTACTTCCTTCTCTTCCATGGTGATACACATTCTGTGACTGCAAATCCAAATTAAGAGATGTCATGTGATTTCGTAGTCCAGGAATCCCAGAATCATCAGAAAAACCTAGGTCTCCTTCACCGTAGAGATACTTCGTGCTCTCCTGAGAGAGAACTGCGCAACAGGCATCCAAATTATTGTTATTCTATAAAAGACAGATGAAAGTTTGACATTACTGATACAATACCATCACAATTGGATACATATGCATCCAATCATCATTGAAAAATTAACAATTAACATAAACCAGAAAGTTTTAGGTGGCTGGCTAGCATAGCTGCTAAACATGCACAAAGGGCTTGCATGTGAACCTTACTATTTTGAGAACAGCAATTCAGTCACTGGTACCAACGGGGGAGGTCTGCACTGCTGCTGAAGCAATTGCAGGGAGATCTTGGACCTTGACAAGCTAACACCATACAGTATGATACACCTTGGATGAATACTTTTGCTATTCCTTCTCAATTTCAGAACAGTCTTCAGCAATGACCAAGTCTCTGGTTTGAGGGGTGAAATGACAGAAAATGACAGAAAATGGATTCACAGCACCTGCATATTACTGGTTAGTAACTTAAAAACAAAAACCAAAATAAATGTTTAAGTCTTTTCCCAAACACTTCAATAGCAGTTATGCATTACCGCCTGTTGAAAATGGAAAGTGAATCTTACGCAGAGAAGCAAAATGCCAGCTCAAGGCGTTGTACGTGACTTCAGAAGAAATGTAAAAACTCAATGTATACAAACGCAGCAGGATTACTCTTTTGCAAGATGTAATGAGTAATGGAAAAGCCAGAGGACATTTGTATTTTCATTTTACACCACTGCTTGCAAAGCTCTTAAATACCTACATTTGTACAATATCACTTAAAACCTGTAATAGGATGACTTAGAACAAAACCAACCCAGCTAATTTGCTTTTCAAAAACATTTCAGAAGAAAATTGCTCATTCCTCTTTTTCCAGGTTTAGTAATACTGTACTCAGATTTTCCCAATTTAGTTTCCTATATAAGGATTTTTAGAAGAATGAACATGCATCAGTGGGATAATTTCTTAATACTGTATCCATATCACTTTTCTGACAGAACTTTCCCCTACCACCAAGAAATAAAGGTTAATACTTTCAGCCAGAAAAGCACCTGTTGAGGCCCAGACATTAAAACTAAATAGATGTCAGATTCATCCAGCACACAGAAACAGGTACTAAAAAGAATGCATATGCCAAGCAGCAACATTATCAGTTAGTTGAAGACTAACACAAGCAAGATGAATTGATCTATGCCAAATGCTTTTTATCAAGTTACTTTTGTTAAACTAGCGGACAGTAGTTCTCATCCTTCAACCAGGATGAGAGGTCATAAGTGTGTTGTGCAGATATAGCAAGGCTGTCTCTAACTTACAGATTTAAAAAAGAAAAAAAAAGGGACTGACATAACAGAAGTGGGAGAGGGACGGGGCTAAACTCCACCCAGGAAACCAAACCCATGTGTTCATACAGGCCAGATGCAGTTCTGAACTCATAAAAAAAAACCCAACGAACAAAAAAAACCCACAAAAAACCCCAGCCACAAAACTTTTAAAGTAACAGGATTCCCTAGAGGCTATCTAACTAACCAGCTGTATATTAAGATTGCTGCAGAAACAACTCAAGAGATACAAAAATAGGTCAAGATGATTGTTATGCCTATCAGTTCTAGTTTGGAATAAGCACTAGAGGACAAAGTAATCAAAAGAAATTAGTAATGAAGAATGGAATCACACATGGACAGAACAGTGGGTAAGAAAAGGTAAGAAAAAATAGTCCTGTATTTGTTGCGAGGGAGAAAAGGGAGCCAGAAAAGGCAAAAAGATAGGGTGCCACAGAAAAATAAGCTAGAAAGATCTTAAAGGCAGATTTTGGATGAACTTAAGTGAATTACTAACAGAAAGGCAAAAAATACCAAAACAAAAAGGAAGAGGCCAAGCTTGCAAGGCCCTTACATTCAGCTTGAATGCATTTCTTTGGACAATTTTTCTACATTTTTTTTTTTTTTTTTTTTAAGACTACATCAAATCAATTCCAAAATTTCAGTGACATCAATGAGCAAACTGGAGCACTTAAAGGGGAAAGAAGGGCACATGGAACCCCTGGCATCTTCTGGCTGGCAGAGGCAGAGTTTCAACTGCTTTTAGCTCTTTACAGATCAGAGAATCGGTTGATGGCAGAACTGAGCATATTCCAGCAAAACAATACCCCTCATGTTAGCTCTGCCCATGTCCCAATTGAGTTTAAAATGTTGGCATCCTGAAAGAGAAAGAAAAAAAAAAGAATGAATAAGAATGTTGGAGAGAAATGAGGAAGCAAGGAGAGGACGGAGACTTGAGGAGCAGGTACTTACAGAATGCTCCAGACACAAAAAAGAACAAAAGGGGACAATGTCCACAGACTAGGGACACTACAGTGACTCCCTTAAATGAGGAGAAGGGGCGAATTGAATGCAGAAGGCTTGTTGTGAAGAATAGAGGGATGTAAAACTTTTCAAGAACATTCAGTGCTGTCAGCCCAAGAAAGCAATAAAACTTAATTCCCTATTCTAATACAGGTTTCATCCTATTAGATTTTTTGGTGGTCCTCTGTTTTCTGTATACTAGATACTGTTCAGCTATTTCAACAGTGGTCTAATCACCTTAAGACATTTGCGTACTCTGTTATTCTCAAGATTTTCATTATAAGCATATAATGCTATAAAGCTTCCTTTAAAAATAAGCTGAAAGTGTTTAGCAAAAAAAAAAAAAAAAAGGAACAAAACCAAAACCAAAAAAAACCCAAACAAAACCAAAAATAGAAAGAAGAGGACTGAAGGATCTGTGTAGTTTTAAGTATCTCTGTAGTTTTCCTGCACAGTCCATGGTGATCTGAAGAAACTTTTCTTGTTAAAAAAGCCTTTTGCCAATCCAATTCCAAACTGCGTAACTGCTTAAACTCTTTCAGGTTCTTTCCTGGAACATATTCCCAGTTTAAAAACAATTTCACCCAGACAAGATGCTTCACCTGACACATCAAGGTAAACACAGCATTTCTTAAACCTGATACTGTCCTTAAGTACTTATCTTTGACGTAAACCAAGTTACTGCATTTTTCAGAAATTCCTTCCACTATGCTCAACTACAAGAACTAGAATATTCTGACACTGTTCCAGCAGTATTGCAAACACACGCAAATGTAGTCAAATTCTGCTTTCCAGTCTTCACCAGCAGTCAAAGTACAAAATTTCTTGGTTTAACGAGATCACATTACGCTTCTTTTTTAAGAAAGCCAAAGAAATAAACAAAAAACCCAAGCCTAAAAAACTCCCCACTGTCTCAGAGGAGTAGCATAGCTAGAAGCCATGG